>MU685969.1:37543-60654 GCA_026770625.1 Nicotiana glauca | reverse complement strand
GGGGGGGGGGGGGGGGGGGGGTATTTTTCCAACTTAAAATCGTCTTAAGATTTTTTGTTTTCAACCGTTCTCATCCGCGTTGTTTCTACAAATTGTGCAAGAACCAGAAATTAATTATTTGAAATTGTTGTTATTTGTTGAAATTGGTATTTGGGGTTTGAATTAGTTGTATATTAGAAGCTCAATTTCAATTGAAACTCATTTAGAGATGAACTATGTAGTTGGATCGAAATTGTTTAAGAAGGCTGAAAAAGAGTACTTTGAATTTTTGAGTTGGGTTAACTTGAAGAAATCTAAGGTTAATGTTGAAAACTTTGGTTGTTGATTTGTATTCATGTCCTCTTATCTTGAAACTGAAATGAAGATTGTAACAACAATGGTGGTGGATTTTCATCGAGAAAGAAGATGAATTTCTTTTTCTTTTTTTCTTTTAACTTTATGACACGTGTCACGATTTAATTAGTGTGTGACATATACCTATTTAAAAGAAGTGATCAAACACAAAAGTGGTATGTCATAGACATATTTTTAAAAGATTAAGTGCATAAAATTATTTTCGTAGTCTACGGGTGTGTAACGGAGATTTGGGGACAAGCTCAGGTGGTAATATATGTATTTCACCTAAAAAAATTTAGTCATTAAATGTTATATCATATTTAATACTATAAGTTATAAAATTTTATAAATATTATGCTTTTAAAAGTTTTGTCATTTCTAAAATTTTATACTCAGTCAGACTCTTAGCTAGCGTTTGGCCATAGATTCCCAAATTTATTTTGAAAAATCTGATTTGAGTGAAGTTTGGTTTGAAGATGAAAATGTATTTGGAAATCAGTTTCAAAACATATTTCACTTTATTTTTTGAAAAAACGTGAAATATGACTTATTACCACAAGTTCTAAAAACTATCACAAATACCCAACAATATATTCATCAATAACATTCGTTATCATTAACAGAAACCATAGTCTTGAACATAAATAAATTTGGTACAAAATTATTATTTTTATAATAAACTACATAATACACTATCAGATGACCGAGAAGACAAGCAACATTGTTACAAAATAATACATGGTGGAATTTTTTTTATAAAATATAAAAGTTTGGGGTAATTTTTTAAAATTTTAAAAATTATAATACTAAATTTTTGGGCCAAGCTGGTTTTGGGATTTGAAAATTTGCCAAAATATGAAAAAATTTTATGAACAAACATGTATTTACCAAAAAAATATTTAGAAATTTATTGGCAAAATTTATGGCCAAACGGGTCCTTAATAATATATACATATTAAAGGAAAATTTTCATATTAGAACAACTATGCTCCATACTTTTTAATTTTATAGCCCATATTTCAATTTACAACCAACTAGCCCAAAATTAATAGGCTAAGATGGGGCATTTGCATTTATGCCCATTTTTGTGTCACATTTTAAATTGTGCCCGCTTTGCAAAAAAATTACAAGCGTACCCGCTTTTTCGCATAACTTCAGCATACAGGGCTGAAGTAGCAAAGGCAATCACGCAAAACTTCAGCATTCTAGTAGACGGGCCTGAAGTAGCGACTGTGCTAAACCAAATGTGCTAAAGTTTTTATTTGGTAACTGGCGAACTTCGGCTCTAGAGCTGAAGTTTTTATTTTTGTAACTGGCGAACTTCAGCTCTAGAGCTGAAGTTTTTGTTTTGTAACTGGCGAACTTCAGCTCTAGAGCTGAAGTTTTTATTTTGTAACTGGCGAACTTCAGCTCTAGAGCTGAAACTTTTTTTTTTGTAATTGGCAAACTTCAGCTCTAGAGCTGAAGTTTTTATTTTGTAACTGGCGAACTTCAGCTTTTTGTTTTGTAACTGTCGAACTTCAGCTCTAGAGCTGAAGCTATTTAGTTAACCTAGATACTAATAACTCCTTTTATTGAGTACAGTCTTCTCCTGATAAGCTCCTTTTGTTCCACCTGTTTCGCTAAGTTAGGTGAATATTTGTAATTTTAATTTACATTTAACTTAACTACCTTAAACCATATAAAAACTTTACAAACTTACAAGAACACCTCAACAACTGAATGAAGATGAAGTCTATGAATGATGATAACAGCAATTGCAGCAGCCATAATAGTAACTGGTTAGGATTTTCTCTCTCACCCCACATGAAAATGGAGGTTACTTCTTAACCTCAACACCAACATCATCAATTCAATAATCCTGATGTTCCATTTAGAAGGTATCCAGTTGTAATGGATCTAATATATTTTCTGCTTAGTTGAGATTCTCCTGTATATGATTCGAGAGAGTTGCAAAGCAAGAAGGAGGAGAAAGGAGGCTGAAATTATTAAAAAATGGGTACAAGTTAAAAGTTTAAAAAAAATGGGTATAGGTTAAATGTGAGTGACCAAATAGGCCGCCTCGTACAATTTTTACGGCTAAGATTCAAAATCCAACTCCAATAGGTTCACCAGAAATCAGCTGTTATCTTAGAAAAAAAATCATCCTCACGCTAGACGTCACTCTCCCTCCCCCACTTTATTATTTGTTTCTTTCACCTTTAGTAATCGACAGTTCAAGGCTGCGAGAAAGACAAAAGGATCAACAAGAGTGTATCCCCGTTGCGATCTCCATTTATGGACAAAAATTTTAATTTTTTGGTTCGTCTCTTCCCTGGTAAGCTCGTGTCTCTATATCATAATATTTCTGAATCTTCTTACGCCTACTTGAGTTTGGGGTTTTTAGTTTAATTTTACAGGTTATTCCGGTAATTTGATAAATATTATGCCTAATTTTTTTATAAGTGTTGAGTGCAATTTTAAAGATTTGATAGATTTTGTGCCTTACACCTAATTGACTTGTGTTTCTACTTCAATTATTTGTTTTTGATTTGCATGATGCTCAAGAAAAAAGTCCCTTTGAAAAATTGTATTTGTCACGACCCAAAATCCACTAAGGGTCGTGATGGTACCGGACACTGTTGTCAGGCAAGCCAACCAAATTACTTAATCAAATTCTCGTTTTAATACTTTTGAAGTCTAGGATTTTCCTTCAAATTTAGCAATTTAAAAGATAATTATCTCAAATTAAATTTATATGATAAACAGTTAATACAAAATACTTCAAACCATTCCAGAACCCGGTGTCACAATTGCATGAGCAATTTCTAAGAAAAATCAAATAAAGTACTACAACTGTCCGGAACACAATATTGGACAGAAAATAAATATAGAAAATTGAAAGATACTCTGATGATTGCGGGTCACCTCGAGAAGTGCAGCTCACCTAAGTCTCCGTATCAACTATGCTGCTACGCCTAGGAGGCCACTAGAGTTACATATACTTGTGCAACAAAAATGCACAGAAGTGTAGTATGAGTACGAAAATAACGTGCACTCAATTGAGTATCCCGTCTAATATCGAAGAAGTAGAGACGAGATGGTCAACTTCGACACTTACTAGTGGTCCAATAATAATATGATGAAGATGTGAGGATAACAGGATTTATCTAGCAATTATAACTCATAAACCAAGAAAACAGGTAACACCTTCTCAAATAACAATGAAATTCCAAGATTTACTTTTCGTTATCTTTCTAGTTTATAGCGGCCATAAAAAAGGCAATATCAACTTCAATAAGTTTCAGGGTAAGCAATGCAAGCATGCGCATATTATGCCGAGGCGACGGCCCAATCCAACAGAAATAAATTGTGCACTTGCCGAGGGTCGACAGTGCGCCTATAAATTCATCTATTTAATCTGCCGAGGCGATCGGCCCATTCCAAAATCAAAAACACACAGACGGACAATCAAGTAGTCAACAAGGAACAATTATCCATAGAAAAACCAATTCTCTTTTAAAGATTTTTGAAAAATGAAGTTTAATCTTTTGTGGAAATTCATTTACTAACTCAAGGTGATTTAAGCAATTCAAATGTTGATAAGTTTACAATTAATCCAAGTATCGCATGCTTTTGGGTACTAGACTACCCGAACAATCGCATAATAGTAGCTACGCACGGACTCTCGTCACCTCCTGCGTACTTAGCCCCCACAAGTAGGAGCACATAATCAATTATTTTACATATAGGGACAATTCCCTCTTACAAGGTTAGAAAGGAGACTCACCTCACTCCGAAGAATCATAACCGTCATTCCACGCCCTTCCAAAGACTCGAATCGATGCACAACGCTCCCAAAACTAGCCAATAATTATGTAAGTCCATTAATACATACTTAACTTCTCATTATAATCCAATTTTTAGAAATTCCTAACCCCGATCGAAAAGTTGACAAAAATACCATCGGGCCCACGCGCCCGAATTTCCAAAATATTCGAAGAATAAGTTTACCATAACCTTACGAACTCAAATATATAATTTACTCTCAATTCCATACCCAAAATTGTGGTTAAATTCCAAGAATACAAATTCTAGGTCTTTCTACCAAAACTCCCAAATTTTTACTAATTTACATGCTAAAGTCCTTATATAATTGATGCATTTAACTCAAAATAGGTGGGGATAGCTTACCTTAACGTTGATGACAAAAATCCCCTCTTGAAGCTCCCCAAAATTTCACCCAAGCCATAAAAATATGAGAGAAAATAGCCAAATCCCAATTTTAAAACAACCCCTTTGGCTCCAGCTACTTCCGCTTCTGCGAAAAACCTCCGTTTCCGCGGTCCCCCTTTTGTGGATAATATGTCGCTTCTGTGGCTTCCACTAGGCCGCCCATTTTCGCTTCTACGGATTCTTGACCGCATCTGCGGTTCACGAGCCCCTCGCAAAATCCACTTCTGCGATGCCTCTACCGCAGGTGCGGTTCCGCATCTGCAGAAATATGATCACATCTGCGGTCCTTCATCTTCTAGCCCAAAACCGCTTCTGCGGTTGAATTACCGCATCTGCAATCCAAAACCGCAGATGCGGTTATGACATCAATTAGCAAGCCTCAGCCTTCCAAAATTTCCATTTTCGATTCGTTAGTCACCCGGAATCCACCCGAGGCCCCCGAGATCCGAACCAATCATACCAACCAGTCCCTAAATACGCTACGGACTTGCTCAAGGCCTCAAATCATATCAAACAACACAAAAATTACTAACTACACCCCAATTCAAGCTTTATGAACTTTAGAATTTCAAACTCCTATTCCCGATGTTTAAACCTATCAAATCACGTCCGATTGGCCTCAAATTTTGTACACAATTCATATTCGACATTACGAACCTACTTCAACTTTCTAAATTGGATTCCTACCCCAATATCAAAAACTCCACTTCCGGTCAAACTTCTCAGAAACCTTCAATTTTTCTATCTTTAGCCAAATGACTTCAAAATGACCTACAGACCTTCGAATTCACTCCCGATCGCGCTCCTAACTCCAAAATCACCATACGGAGCTATTCACAAATTCAGAATCTCAAACGGATATCGATAACATTGAAATACACTTCAAGCCAAACTTATAAAATTTCTTCTAAAATGCTATCTTCCACAATAGGCGCCAAAACGCTCCCGGGTTATCCAAAACCCGAACTGGGCATACGCCCAAGTTCAAAATCATCATACGAACCTGCTGGAATCCTCAGATCCTGATTCTGAGGTCGTTTACTCAAAATTCCCATCCTAGTTAATTCTTTCAACTTTAAGCTTCCGAAATGAGAATTATCTTCCCAAATCAACTCCGAACTTTTCAAAACTCAATTCCGATCATGCGTACAAGTCGTAATACCTGAATTGAAGCTGTTCATGGCCTCAGACTGCTGAACGACATGCTAGGGCTCAAAACGATCGGTCGGGTCGTTACATTCTCTCTCAACGTGCCGAGAACTACGCTGGAGTGGTCTGAAATCGTTGTTTAACATTACTATTTAATTTTTAGGATAGATTGCTCAAGCTTTTAAATTAATTTTTGAATCAGTAATTGTAACTCAAATATTAATTCAACAAACCAAATTCATTTGGGTGGTGAAAATAAGATTTTTAACAAGCTTAGATATGTGGGTTTAAATTTCGAATTTAATTTTGTGAGAAATTTAGAGTGGGTATTATTTAGATGTGTTAGAAATAGTATGAGGTTATATATAAAATTTGAAGTCATTTAATGGAGATTTGGATTGGTTTTGAACAAGAATTGCAACTGAAAATCGTGGAAGAAGTTCGTCTGCAAACGTTTGTATGAAGGTGTATAAAAGTGTATAACGTGTGTTTCTACCCTCATATACACTATTATACAAGATTATACAAAATTATACAAAAAACTTACTTCGTCTTCCTTCTTGCATCTTTTCTGAAATTTAACTCAAATCTTGCTCAAATCTACTCCAAATCACTTCAATATAAATGCTGACCTCCTTTTGATATTTTAAATCAATTGGAACAACACCCAATCTAAACAAGTAACAAATTAAAAAAAAACTCATTTTCAAAAGTAAAGCTTTGAATGATCTTTAGTGGTGGGATTTCTACTCTTCAATTTTCTTACATTGTAAGCAGGTGACACAAGAGGAGAAACAGAAAATACGCGGGCCCTTAAAGCATATGTAGAAGATGTGAGAAGAAGAGAGGGTGAAAGCAATGGTTGTGAGAACACATATTTAACTCTACAGCTTTTAGAAGCAATGGTTGTAAGAACACATATTTTGAATTTGCTAGTGCTTTCAAAATATGTACAATGTGGATTAGGTAGGTTAAAACTTAAAAACATGAGCTCTGTTTTGTTATGGTATGAAATGATATGTATTTTCTTGTAATTCTAACATTGAAATGTCTAATAGGTAAATATCCTATTTAAAGTATCTAAACGAAAAATAGTAGTAGCAATAACTTTAGGGGTTGTTTATGTAAATACCATAAAAAGAAAATGATTCTACAAAATTTCACCAAACTAAACTCAACACACAGTACTAGTACAAACTGCCGTGAACACGTTCTTCAAGGGTTTTCCAAAACAGAATACAACCTCTGTTCTTCATATTCACTTCAGCGGCTGCAGTTTTGCCTGACTTTCAGTCTTCCAAATCAAAGGTTGCAACGCTTACAAGCAACACTTTCCTATGGACACAACAACTATTGCTAGGTATGATTCTGAATCACTACTGCCAGTTGAGATATTATCTGAAATATTCCTAAAGCTACCTGTGAAAACATTGATGAAAATGAAGTGCGTATCAAAATCTTGGTATTCTCTTATCTCTAGTCCTCTTTTCATCAAAACCCATCTTAAAATTTCAACTAAGAATCAAGATTTGAGGCTTCTTTTTAGCGGATCTTATGAGAATAAAAACCCTAGGTTTTACACTTCAATTGTCCACGCAATTATGTATCAAAAATCTCGCCATTGGCCTGTTGAGCTTGATTTTCCTTACAAAGATCAATTTGGTTGCTATAAGGTTGAGGGTTCGTGTGATGGGTTATTGTGCATTTCTGTTGGTAGTGGAGATCTATTTCTATGGAATCCGTCAATACGAAAGTTGAAAAAATTACCCTTTTTAGGACGAAGTTTTGTGCGTTTTGGTAGTGCTTATGGTTTTGGTTATAATGAGTTCCAAGATGATTATAAAGTTGTAAAAGTTGAGCCGTCGGGTAAACGGAATGAATTTGGAGAGTTTGAATTTCTGAATAGTATTAATGTTTATAGTTTAAGAACTAATTCTTGGGAGATGATTCCTGAGAAATTCCCTGGTGGTTACTTTCGTAATGATCCTGCTAAATTTGTAAATGGAAGACTTCATTGGATTGCTACTCGACATAGGGATAATGTCAGCCGATGGTTTATTGCTTCATTGAACCTCGTAGACTTGACTTATGAAGAAGTAGCTTTGCCGCCCTACGTTGATGATGGTAATATTAAGTGGAAACTAGGGAACTTAGGAGGTAAGCTATGTGTATTTTGTCATTGTAACAATATACTAATGGATGTGTGGATAATGATGGAGAATGGAGTTGTGGAGTCATGGACTAAGGTGGTGTCGGTCCCTTATCTTGTGGAGCTTGACTCTGGGCTTTGGCCAATTTTCATCTCCCAAAATGATGATATTTTGCTGCAAGGTTGTTCAAGTTTATTGCTGTATAATTCAACACATAACGATTTGAAGCAAACTAAGACTCAGATCCATTATGGTTCTGGAGTTCAATTTAGTTTGTATATTGAAAGTCTTGTTCCTCCAAATTTTGTGGAGGAAGTTTGAAAAGCCGTGGATCAATGAGTGAAGGTTGGAAACTTATGCTATCAAAATGGATTAGTAGTTCTATCCTATCCCTCTTAGTAGCCTCAATGCTACCTGCTTTTGTTAACGTTCATGCTTTGTATTTTTTTTTGGGTGTTCAATTCTTGGTTGTTTCTACTTTACGATTCTTGGACAATATGCTTATTTTGGATTGTTATCATGTAAAGAGACAAATTGCTTAATCGTTTTGCATCTCTTCAAAAAGGAAAAAGAGTTGCTACCTTTTGTAAAATAACAACTTATACCGCTATTATTATTTCTATGTTTTCGGGTGATGGTACTGATGTATTTGTCTCTTTTTGCCTTCTTGAGCCGAAGGTCTTTTGGAAACAACCTATCTATTCCCTCGAGGTAGGGGTAAGGTCTGCGTACTCACTACCCTTCCCAGATTTCACTGGGTTGTTGTTGTTGTATCTTTTTGTGCAATCCAGTGTTGATCCTTGAATTTATTGATGAGGTTAGCATTTATAGTTTGCAGCTCTATTAGGTTTGATCTAGTTGACTCCTTTTTGCAAAAATGACCATTTTTTTAGAGCCAAATTATTTATTAAATAAAGGGATCGTTTATTTGATATGAAACTCTTTTCTGCATGTTTACAGAAGAAGGTGAAAATGAAAGATGTTTCGAAATGGGAAGTTACATATCTGCAATGTTGGTATGAAACTTGGTTTCTTTTGTTTTCAACAATCTTTACAAGGCTTCTTGTTTTAGTTTGTATAGCACTGAATTAGTCTATAAGAGGCCATTTGATACGTGGGATAAGGGACAATAATCCCGAGACTAGATGCAAAATTGTTTTATCTGGCGTTTGATTAAATTTTTAAATTCGAGATTAGCAATCCCGAAATTAATTAATCCCACAATTGGGTATTATTCTATCCCACATTGAGGGTGAGATTAATTGATCTCGGATAAGTACTAAAATGACAAAGATGCTCTTCTCCAAGGCTTTTCCCCCAAAGTTTTTTGAACAATCCAAGGTTAAAATTAAAAATAAAGTTTATTCCAACTTATCTAGTATATATACCAAACACATATTTATATTATACTCTTTATATACCATTTTTCATCCAATGAACCAACCATCTTCCAATAAAAATACGTAAATGGCTCCAATATGCCATCAGACTTTAATAAATAGCCTATTTATGCCATCCGTTTAAAGATGGACATATTTATGCTACTAACGTTATATTTTTGGCTCATATATGCCATTATCTACTAGCGAAACCTTACTACTACTAGATTTTGCCACGTGACATTATCTAAACCCTATATCAATTGCTAGTCCCTCTCCTCTCACTCCCTTTATGAGTGGCACATATTAGCCATTTTATTAAGTTCAAGCGCATATTTGAACCTTTTTCCTATTTCTTATATTACGCAACTCTCTTGGGTAACAAATTTTATTTCTTATTCGAGGCATGACATTCAATATTTTAAAATCATATTCCTATAGAAAACCTCCATTTTTTCTAATTTTATGTTAAAATCATATTTTTATGTAAAAAAACTTATAATTATTATTGAATTAATGAGACTATGAATCTAATTCTATTTTACATCATTCAAAAAAAAAAAAAAATCTACATTAGCTCTTAAAAATATTTAAAAACACATAAAATATATTAAGAAAAAAAGGATGAGCTTAATAGAGATTACATTAATGAAGTGTATTTGGGGTATGGAATGTACATTTTAGTGGGTGAATTAAGAGTATGTATATATTTTCATGGTGGAATTTGGAGTGTTAAAGGTCTTTAGACATGGTGGTGAGTGGCGGAGCCACATACACCCAAGGGGTGTCAACACCCCTTCATCGGAAAATTACACTGTTTAGCTAAGTAATTTTTAAAAAAATATGTATATATACTATATAATGACACCCCTTGACTTCTTGGTAAGTTTGTTATTTTATATTTTGACTCCCCTTAATGAAAATCCTGGCTCCGCCACTGGTGATGGCTTGGGAAAATGACATAAAATTTGTTTAGAAAAAAAGAGATTGGTTTAAGAGAGAGTACCCTAACGAGGTGTTGCTAAGTATGAAAAGCACACATGAGTATGTGAATAAAGAGCATGTACGTCTTTTCATGGTGATATTTAGGGTGTTACAATGGTTAGGACGTTGTTGTGGCCAGGAAAAAGGCTCAAATAATTCGGGCGATCGACCCCGAATTTCCTAAAATTTTGCGGGTTCATAAAAAATGACCTAATAAATAATAGTTATCGCTTCGCCGTGGCCACTTCTCGTTTTTTGGCGTTTTAGGGCCATAAAACAGGAATTCATGACAATTCCTAGATTTTCGTGTGCTATAGTCCATGCCATCTGCATAAATTCGGGCGACCGACCTCGATTCTCTTAAAATTTGCGGGCCCATAAAAATGATCTAATGAACAATAGTCATCGTTTCACCACGATCGTTCCTCATTTTTTGGCATTTTAGGGATATAAAACAGGAATTCGGGATGATTCCCAGGTTTTCGTGTGTTATAGTCCACGTCATCTGCATGAACTCGTACAACCAGCCCCAAATCTCCTAAAATTTTGCGGGTAGCATCGCCATGACTGTTCTTTGATTTTTGTCATTTTAGGGCCATAAAATAGGAAATTGGATGATTCCCAAATTTTCGTGTGCTAAAATCCACTTCATCAGCATGAATTTAGGTTGTCAGCCCCAAATCTCCTAAAATTTTGTGGGCCCATAAAAAAACTACTAGATAAGCAATAGTCATTGTTTCGCCATGACTGTTCCTCATGTTTTTGGTATCTTGGGGCCGTAACATAGGAATTCAATACGATTTCCATATTTTGTGTGCTATTGTCCACACCATCTGAATGAATTCGGGCGATCGGCCCGGATATTCTAAAATATTGTGGGCCCATAATAATGAAAAACAGTCACCGTTTCGTCATGACCGTTTCTCCTTTTTTGGCCTTTTTGGGCCATAAAACAGGAATTCAGGACGATTCCCAAATTTTCGTATGCTATAGTCCACGCCATCTACATGAATTCAGGTGACTGGTCCCGAATCTCCTCAAATTTTGGGGGCCCATAAAAAATGACTTAAGGAACAATTGTCATCGTTTTGCCATGATCATTCCTGATTTTTTTTTTTTTTTTTTTTGCATTTTAGGGCCATAAGACAATAATTCATTTTCGTGTGCTATAGTTTACACCATCTGCATGAATTTGTGAGACTAGCCCTGAATCACCTAAAAATCTTCAGGCTCATAAAGAATGACCTACGCCATCTATGGGTACGGGCGACTAGACACGAATCGCCTAAAATTTTGTCGGTCCATCAAAAAGGACATAAGTAATATAGTCATCGCCTTGCATGTCCGTTCATCCCTTTTCAGCGTTTTAAGGCCATAAAACTCGAATTCTGCATGTTTCTAAGATTTTCATGTGTTATAGCCCACACCAACTGCATGGGTCCGGGCGACCGGATACGAATCGCCTAAATAAAATTCGGCCCATCAAAAATGACCTATGGAACAACAGACATCACCTCGCCATGACCGTTCCTCATTTTTTGGGATTTTAGGACCATAAAATTGAAATTTCGTTCGATTTCCATATTTTCGTGTGCTATAGCCCACGCCATATGCATGGGTCCGGGCGACCGGAATCGAATCATCTAAAGTTTTACTGACACAAAAACGACCTAAGGAACAATAGCCATCGCCTTACCATGATTGTTCCTCATTTTTGGGTATTTTAGGACCACAAAATTAGAATTTTACCCGATTCTCAAATTTCCGTATGTTATACCCACGCCATTTGCATGGGTCCGGGTGACCGAACCTAAATCGCCTTGAATTTTGTCGTCCCTTCAATAATGACTTAAGGAACAATAACCATCTCATCGCCATGGCCATTCTTCATTTTTTGGCGTTTTAAGGTCATAAAATTGGAATCCTGCCCGATTCCCAGATTTTCGTATGCTATAGCTCATGCCATTTGCATGTGTTCCAGCGACCAGACTTGAATTGTCTATGAATTTTCTGGCCTATAAAAAACAGCCTAAGGAACAATAGTCGTCGATTCACCATGACCGTTCCTCATTTTTGCATTTAGGGCCATAAAACTTGAATTGCGCGTGATTCTTAGTTTTTCGTGTGTTATAGCCCTTCCAATCTAGATAGGTCTGGGCGATCAGACCTGAATCGCCTAAAAATTTTCCGACTATAAAAAAATGACTTTAATTACAATAGTCATCGCCTCGCATGACCGTTCCTCGCTTTTCGATATTTTAGGGCCATAAAACTGAAATTCTGACCGACCCCTAGATTTTCGTGTGCTATAGCCCATGCCGCATGGGTCCAGTGGCCGGATAGGAATTGCATAAATTTTGTCGGCAAAAATGACCAATGGAACAATAGTCATCGTCTCTCCATGACCGTTCCTCATTTTTTGGCGTTTTAGGGTCATAAAATGGAATTTTGTTCGATGTTCAAATTTTCGTATGATATAGTCCACACCATTTGCATGGGCCCAAACGAACGGACCCGAGTCGCCTAAAATTTTTTCGATCTATCAAAAATAACCTAAGGAACAATAGTCATCGCCTCGCCATGGTCATTTTTTCGTTTTTGGCGTTTTAGGGCCATAAAACTGAAATTACGCTTGATTCCATGATTTTCGTGGGCTATATAGTCTGCGCATATGCATGGGTTCGGGCGATCGGATCCAAATCGCATAAAATTTACCGGCCCATTAAAAATGACCTAATGAGCAGTAGTCATCATCTCGCCCTAACTATTCCTCATTTTTTTGGCGTTTTAGGGTCATAAAACTAAAATTCCGTCTGATTCTCAGATTTTTTTGTATTATAGCCCACACTATCTGCATGGATCCCGACGACTAGAACCGAGTCGTCTAAACTTGTGCCAGCCCATAAAAAACGACATAATGAACAATAGCCATTGCCTCACGATAATTGTTCCTCATTTTTGGTATTTTATGTAAAACTGAAATCCCACTCCCTCTGGTTTCCTAGATTTTCGTATGCTATAGCCCAAATCATATGCATGGGTTCGGGCGACCTTGGCCTGAATAGTCTAAAATTTTATCGGCCCATCAAAACCTACCTAAGAAACAATATTCATCGTATCGCCATGACCGTTCCTCATGTTTGGCGTTTTAGAGCCATAAAATTAAAATTCCACCTGATTTTCATATTTTCTTATGCTATAGCCCACGCCATCCGTATGGCTTCGGGCGACCGGACCCGAAACATCTAAAATTTTGCTGCCCCATCAAAAACGACGTAGGGAACAATATTCATCACTTCGACATAATTGTTTCTCATTTTTTTGGTATTTTAGGGCCATAAAATTAAAATTTTGCCTGATTCTCAGATTTTCGTGTGCTATACACGCCATCTGCATAGGTCCGATGACCGAGCCCAAATCGCCTAAATTTTTTTTTCCCTTCAAAAACGACATAAGGAACAATAGTCATCGCCTCGCCATATCCGTCCATCACTTTTGGCATTTTAGGGCCATAAAGCTGAAATTCCGCCCTATTTCCATATTTTTGTTGGCCATAGCCTATGCCATTTACAATTCTTTTGACAGATTTTTACGTTATGAACCCCAATAGTTTCTAGTTGAGCCCAATATAAATCCAAATTACAGAAGGCACTAATGGAGTAGAAATGGCGTGGGGTAACCACTGTTTAAGCTGGTATTTACTTTTTATCCAATATTTTTAATGTTTAGCAATAGTAGTCACTAGTCTAATAAAATTAATATGAAAAGACTGTGTTAACCTTTCTTCTATCTCTTCTCTCTGATCCTACGTATACAAATATCTACTTGCAACTTATTAAGACAACTTTTACACCATACAGCCATTTCTAGTCCATTAGTGCCTTCTGTAATTTGGATTTATATTGGGCTCAACTAGAAACTATTGGGGTAACCACTGTTTAAGCTGGTATTTACTTTTTATCCAATATTTTTAATGCTTAGCAATAGTAGTCACTAGTCTAATAAAATTAATATGAAAAGACTGTGTTAACCTTTTTTCTATCTCTTCTCTCTGATCCTACGTATACAAATATCTACTTGCAACTTATTAAGACAACTTTTACACCATACAAGGTCTGAATTGATCGTATCCTGAAAGTAAGAAAGTGAGATATGGAGCAGAGTTAGCAGATCTTGAGCCACATCGGAGGAAATGAGATACTAAGAGAAACAAATCTTAGAGGGACAGTCAAAGCATATGTCTTAGACTTCCATTTCTCAAATGTTGTTTGAAGCTCTTCATCATCGTTATCTTCTTCATTTTCCGATTTTTCAACTCTGGTGCCTATGTAATTCAAAGTCCATGGCACCAAGTAAAATAAACAGTAAAAAATAAAGAGGGAGAGAGAGAGAAGAAGAAACTCTAGACGAGATCTTCATGCAACATTCATTAGTATCAATGATATCAAAAGCAATTAGGCAAATAATGACACTAGTTCAAGTTCAAAAGTTAAGTTCAATAGTTAAGGACACTAGTTCAAAAGTTAAGGACTTACAGTTACAAGTTCTAAAGTTCAGGACAAGCAGTCATTAACTTATAGTTACAAGTTCAAAAGTTAAGGATAGACAGTCATTAACTTACAATTACAAGTTCAAAAGTTAAGGACAATAGGTCCTTAACTTTGATTTTCAAGTTCAAAAGTTAAGGACAGACAGTCCTTAACTTACAGTTACACGTTCAAAAGTTAAAGACAAGCAGTCCTTAACTCACAGTTACAAGTTCAAAAGTTAAGGACAATAGGTCCTTAACTTTGATTTTCAAGTTCAAAAGTTAAGGACAGACAGTCCTTAACTTACAGTTACACGTTCAAAAGTTAAAGACAAGCAGTCCTTAACTTACAGTTACAAGTTCAAAAGTTAAGGACAATAGGTCTTTAACTTTGACTTACAAATTCAAAAGTTAAGGACGCTTGGTCATGAAGTTTGAGTTCCAAGTTCAAAAGTTAAGGACATGTAGTCCTGAAGTCCAGAACTTAGAGTTCCAAGTTTAAATGTTAAGACATGTAGTCTTGAAGTCCTGAAGTTAAGTACAAAAGTTAAGGACATGAGCAGAAGAGTATTTTTGTCCGGGCAGTTAAAGTTTATTAAAACTGTGGCTAAAGACTAAAGACATTTTAAACGATGGCTTAAAAGTAAATACACGTGATATTAGTGGCTAACCGTGCACTCGACCTACAACCCAATTCACAAAATCCCATCACATTATATAAAGAAATGATATGATTCAACAAACTTCAGAAAACAAAACTCAAAACACAAAACAAACTGCCAGACACGTTCACTTACTGTGTTCTAAAAGATATATATATATATATATATACATATATATATCTTTTAGAACACATACCTGTTCTTCCCTCTTCAGTTCAACGGTCAACCATCGATGGAATTCTCGGACGAAACTGCAGCAACTTCATCCATTGCTAACTTATCCAATGATTCAGAATCATTGTTGCCAGTTTTTCCTCTTGAGATAATACATGAAATACTACTGATTTTACATGTGAAGGCCTTGCTGAAAATGAAGTGTGTTTCTAAATCTTGGCTTTCTCTAATCTCGAAAAGTTTTATTTCGTGTCTCACACAACTTATATTAGTTGTGTGAGGCCTCTTTTTGTCTCACAAATTTGTGGACCCGAATCTTACACTTCTGGGTCTACAAAATTGTGAGACAAAAAAGATATCTCATACAACTAGTGTCAGTTGTATGAGACACAAAATAAAATTTTCCCTCTAATCCTAAGTCCTCAACTCATCAAAACCCATCTAAAATTTTCAATCAAGAAACAGGATTTAAAGCTTCTTTTTAGCGGATCTCCTGAGAATAATAGCCCCAGGTTTTACACTTGTTCGTTCTATGCTATTATGTATCAAGAATCTCTCCATCAGCCTATTGAGCTTGAATGGTCTTGCAAAGATTACCACATGGTTGAGGGTTCATGTGATGGGTTATTGTGTCTTTCTGTTGGTCGTGAAGAACTATATCTATGGAATGTTAGAAAATAATATAAACAAAAAATGGTTTTGAAGCGTGAAAATCGATTGTCCTTAAAAAGTTATCGCATGTATACTAATTTAGGGAAATACAAAACGATTCTCTTCAGGATACAACAAAGCCTGAAATAATACTTGTGATTTTTCTGTGCTACTTCGTTGGAAATTCTTGAGTATTTATAGGCAACCAAAACAGACCTTTTTAAAAAAGATGTCTTGTTTCACAAACAAACATATTCTGTTGGACCCTTTCATAACAGACACAATTATTTATTCGAATTTTAAATTTAAAATTCAAATAAATTTAAATTTTTTGTCACAAAAATAAAATAATCAATTTTAGGATCCGACCCGACCCGCGCCCAAGCCCAAAGTCCAAGTCCAAGTCTTTGATTATAATATATAAATATATAGTGTACTTAATTGCACACACTTAAAAGTATGTGTCCTAAATCAAAGACATAAAAGGGACGAGTGTTTAAAAAGCTCCAAAAATGCCTTCTCTCTTCCGATGTGGGAACAACACTTCCCAACATGTGAAATAACAAACTATCTTACAATCCCCCACTAGTTTGTTATTTTATTTCATAACAATTGTGAATAATAGAAAGTATCTTATATAGATTTGAACTTTCCTATAGTGTAAGTACTTTAAAGCTTTGACAAAATTATTGGTATCTTAAGATTTGAATCACAACTCCTTGTGCCAAAACTGAAAGTACCTCACACACAGCGTTATCTAGTAGCTTAGAAAATTCAGTATTCGCTTTAACACGTTTACGGCCATGTGCTCATCCTGAATTCATGAATATTTACAAGATCAACCCTTTAAATCTTGCTAGAAGCGGTACCACTTCAATATTCATATAGGTGGAATTAGTTACTATGTCCCTGTTATTCCAGGCATTAATAATTCCATTAAGATTAATCAACCTCTTCATGTAACAGTATGCACTTTGGAGTTTGTCTTTATGCCCATGTTATAATAAGCATTTAACAACTCTTTAACTCCTCATATAACAGTAAGTAGTACAATAGAATTATGGCTCCTAAAGAGGAGATCAGTACTTAAACAATACAAGTAACTTGTTATTACCCATTGAACTTATATTGTTAGAGTGTATACTAACTCAAAGTGGGGTTCCCATTCCTTGCATTTAATCTTCGTAAGTGAATCAGCCAAATTCTTATTTGATCTCACATATATTGTAGCTATAGCTCCATTTGTAATTAATTCTCTTATATAAGCATGTCTCAAGCTTATATGTCTCGATTTCTCACTGTATTTTTTATTGTGAGCAACACACATTGTAGTCTTACTATCACAGAATATGGAAATGGCTGGCATAGGTTGTGGCCACAACTTTATATCAAGTAACATATTCCTCAGCCATTCTGCTTCTTTTCCAGCAACTGCTAATGCAATAAATTCAGATTCCATAGTAGAATGGGAAATACATATTTGTTTCTTGGATGACCAACTAATGGCTCCACCACCTAAAGTAAATATCCATTCTGATGTGGATTTATTATCATTAACACTTGTAATCCAACTAGCATAAAAATATCCCTCTAATACATTAGGGAAACCATTATAGCAAATGCCTAAGTGCTTTGCATATTTTAAATATCCAAGTACTCAACTTATTGCTTTCCAATGATCATTACCTGGATTACTGGTAAACCTTGAAAGTTTACAAATGGCAAATGCTATGTCGGGTCTAGTGCAATGCATTGCATACATCATACTACCTGTCACACTTACATACTCCAACTGTGCTACTGCTCTCCCAGTATTTGCAGATAGCTTAACACTAGAATCATAAGGAGTATTATACTCCTTTATTCTTAAATGACTGAATTTAGTAAGGATTTTATCAATATAATGTGCTTGTGATAAAGTCATTCGCTTGTTATCTCTTTTGACCTTGATTCCCAAAATAGTATCAACTTCATTTAAATCTTTCATTTTAAAAACTGAAGTTAGATACTTCTTGGTCTCGGTAATTCCTCGTAGACTTGTACCAAAAATAGCATGTCATCGACATATAAATAAATTTTTACTCCATATTCTTTTATAAATTTAGAGTAAATGCACTTGTCTGCACTATTATGTACGACCCCGTTTGATAGTATTACACTATCAGACCTTTCATGCCACTGTTTAGGCGCTTGTTTGAGACCATAAAGAGACTTTATCAATTTATAAACTTTCTTCTCATTTCCCGGAAGAACAAATCCTTCAGGTTGTTGCATATATATATTTTTTCACTAAGGTTTCCATTTAAAAAGGTCGTCTTACCATCCATTTGATGTACATAAAGATCATAAATGGAGGCCAAGGATTAAATGACTCTAATGGATGTTATTCTTGCAACAGGAGCATATGTATCAAAATAGTCTATGCCTTCCTTTTGGGTGAAACCTTTTGCAACTAATCTTGCTTTGAAGGTTTGGACAGAACCATTTGTATTGTACTTTATCCTAAATACCCACTTACAACCTATAGGCTTTGACCCAAGAGGAAGATCAACTAAAACCCAAGTGTTGTTTGATGTAATTGGGTCCATTTCATCATCAATGGCTTCCTTCCGAAAGGCAGCGTCTCTAGAAGACATTGCTTTTTGAAATGTCTTTGGGTCTTCTTCAACATTTAATACAATAGGAATTTGATTACAAACATTTGTCCTATCTCCTTCAACAAGAGACTGTGAAGAAATAAAATTAGAACCAAGATGTTTTTCTTTTCTTATCCTTTGGCTTTTTCTTGGTTCTATTTGCATATCATCACTTCTTTCTTTATTTGTAACAATTTCAGAAGGTGAGTTAGCATCAATACGTTTTCCATTTACTTCAGTCATTTCACCAACATTGTCATTTATAAATCTATTTTCAATAAACTTTAACATGTATAGATTCTATAATGATATTAGATTATAGATCTAGCAGTCTATATGCTTTGGAGTGTTGTGCATATCCTACAAAAAACTTTTAATTCCTCTAGGACCCAATTTTGTTCTTTGATGGTCAGGTACTCTATAATAGGATATATACCCTCACACTTTAAAATAATTTAAATTTGGTTTTCTACCATTCCAAAGCTCATAAGGCGAAATATGCATACTTTTTGAAGGCACTCTATTTAAAATATAACATGCAGTTAGTAGTGCTTCACCCCATAAATTATGTGGCAAATGTGCATTAAGTAACATAGAATTAACCATGTCCATCAAAGTTCTGTTTTTTCTTCCCGCCAACCCATTTTGTTGAGGAGTATAAGGAGCACTCATTTGATGTATTAGGCCATGCTCTTCACAGAACTTATTAAATTTATTAGGAAAATATTCTCCGCCTCTATCACTTCGAATAATTTTGATTTTCCTACTCCTTTGATTTTCCACAACAGACTAGTATTCTTTAAACTTTTGAAAAGCTTCATCTTTAGTCCTAAGTAGGTAAACATATGTAAATCTAGAGAAGTCATCTATAAAAGTAATAAAATATCTTTTGCCTCCTCTAGTTAATTCTCCATTTAATTCACACAAGTTTGAATGTATTAAATCTAATAGTTCTGTGGATCTTTCAACTTTATGAAATGGTTTCTTTGACATTTTTGCTTGTATGCAAATTTCACATTTTATATGTTGAGTTTTACATGAGATATAACCATTTTTGGACATATAATTCAAGGAGCCGAAATTTAAATGTCCTAGTCTAGCATGCCATAAACAAGAATAAGACTCAACAATATAAGCAGAAACATAATTTATTTCATTAATACTCAATTTGAACATGCTGTTACAGTTATAGCCTTTTCCAACAAAAACTCCATTCTTAGACACTATTACATGATCAGACTCAATAACTATCTTGAAGCCTTTCTTTGACAGCAAAGCAACGAACATTAAGTTTTTCTTCATATCAGGAACATGATACACATTCAGTAATGTCAACTTCTGGCCAGATGTGAAGTTAATTTCAATGCTTCCTTTTCCAGCAACATCTGCCGCGACATGGTTTCCCATCAAGACTTGTTCAGAATCCTGCACTTCCGCATATGTCTTGAACATCTTCTTGTCATAACAGACATGAATAGTAGCACCCGAATCTAGCCACCAGTCTTGAGTATTTGTAGCAGCGGTAGCCATCTTCAATTCGATGACCATACCAATTTGCATTGCGGAACAGAATTTCCAGATTTTTCAATCTTTCCAGACTTTTCGGTATTGCCTGCATTGAAATTTATTCCTGCCTTTCTATATCTACAATCCATCAAAGTGATCAAGTTTGATGAACTCCTTCGGATTCTCAACAACAGACATTAATTTCTCCATAGCAGAATAAGTCTTTACGATTGTTAGAAAATAATAAACAAAAAATGGTTTTGAGACGGGAAAATCGACTGTTCTTAAAGAGTTATCGCCTGTATACAAATTTAGGAAAATACAAAACGATTCTCGTCAGGATACAACAAAGCCTGAAATAATACTTGTGATTTTTCTGTGCTACTTCGTTGGAAATTCTTGAGTATTTATAGGCAACCAACAGATCTTTTCAGAAAAGATGTCTTGTTTCACAAACAAACATATTCGGTTGGACCCTTTCACAACAGACACAATTATTTATTCGAATTTTAAATTTAAAATTCAAATAAATTTAAATTTTCTGTCACAGAAATAAAATCATTAATTTTAGGATCCGACCCGGCCCACGCCCAAGTCAAGTCTTTGATTATAATATATAAAAGGGACAAGAGCTTAAAAAGCTCCAAAAATACCTTCTCTCTTTCCGATGTGGGAACAACCCACTTCCCAACACGTGAAATAACAAACTATCTTAAGGAGTCCCAAGATGATTATAAAGTTGAAAAAATTGGCCTGGTGAGGAAAAAATACTTTGCATTATATTATTTATGGTTTTGGTTATAATGAGTCCCAAGATGATTATAAAGTTGTAAAAGTTGACGGGTCACGTAGAGCGTATGGATTTTGAGGGTTTGAACATCTGAATAATGTTAGTATTTACAGTTTAAGATCTAATTCTTGGAACAGTACTATTCTTGAGAAATTCCCAGGTGTTTTCTTTCGCTAAATTTGTAAATGGAAGACTTCATTGGATTGCTACTCGTCATAGGGACAATACCGGCCGATGGTTTATTGTTTCATTAAACCTCGTAAGCTTGACTTCTGAAGAAGTAGCTTTGCCGCTTTACGTTGATGATGGTAATATTAAGTGGAAACTAGGGACTTTAGGAGGTAATCTATGTGTATTTTGTGATTGTAACAGAGTCCAGATGGATGTTTGGGTAATGATGGAGAATGGAGTTGCGGAGTCATGGACTAAGGTGGTTTCGGTCCCATATTTTGCAACTATTGAATATGGGATTTGTCCCATTTTCATCTCCCAAAATGATGATATTTTAATGCAACATTGCTCAAGTTTATTGTTGTTTGATTCAACACTACAGAACGTTTTAAAGCATTTCTGAGATTCAGATTCATGATGATTCTGGAGTTCAGTTTAATCTGTACATTGAAAGTCTTGTTTCGCCAACTTTTGTGCAGGAAGTTTGAAAAAATGTGGATCAATGAGTAAAGGATGGAAAATTGTCCTATCGCAACTCACAAAATCTTTGCTTTGTATTTCTTTTCTTTTGTTTTGTTTTTTGAATGTTCAATTCTTTGTTGCTTCCGTTTTACTATTCTTGGACAATACCAAAATGCTTATTTTGGATGATTATTAAGAAAATAAATGACCGGATCGGAGAAGTTTCCTTCCACGCTTACAAATTGCTTGCACCTCCTGCAGGTCAACATCTTTCAAAAAACATTACATAACTTTTTTTTGGTAAGTAAAAACATTTTATTTACCATTTAAAAAAAACTAGCGAATATGCGATTTGGCCGAGTATGCATAACTGGTAAATTAAAGTTATTGTCATGTGACCAAGAGGTCATGGGTTCGAGCCGTAAAAACCTCCTCTTACAGAAATGAAGAGCAAAACTGCGTACAATAGACCCTTGTGGTCCAACCCTTCCTCGAACCCCACGCATAGGGGGAGCTTAGTTAACCCGGCTGCCCTTTGTCATTTTAAAGAAACATTACATACCTTTTCCATACTCATTTTTCAAAGTGATTGTACAGGTGAGAGTACAGATATCCAATCTGCAAAAGGAATGACATGTTAGAAGCAAAACTAGACATAAATGTTGAGAATATAAAATAACCATAAGAAGTGGATAATCAGAAAAATAGTAGCCAACGGATAAGGAAAAAAGAGCATTCATCTTCAATTCTACTATACAGCAGAGGGGCAAAAAATTGAGATTTGAAGACGTTCAATAATATGAATTACTTGGTACAGATCGTGTGATATGCGACTTATGTTGTTCGGACTCGGCATTCGATCCGGATATGGATCTAGAAGCCGAATTCTTTTTTTTTTGTTTTTGGTAATTATCGAATTTTTATTACCAGGGGAAAATATTTACAAGTATATCAAAACCCCTAGAGTTGACATAGATCCCAACTCTAGCACTATCAACAATCACTAACTTCATCTATTTTATCACCAGCCTACTCCCTATTCACATTACATAATCGGATAGAAGTTTATCCTTGAAGACGAATTCTTTATCACATAAATTGTATTTGATATGACAATGACAAGAATTGAGTTTAACTAAATGGAGAAGGAGGATTCATATAGTCAATCCCAATTAGGGATGGCAATGGGGCGGTGCGGTTGCGGGCGGGGCAGGTTTGAACGTTGGCGGGGCGGTGCGGGTTTGAGAATTTGCGGTTGCGGGGCGGGGCGGTGCGGGTTCAATTTTTAAATTTAAAATAAACGCGGGTGCGGGGCGGG
>MU685969.1:12460-34716 GCA_026770625.1 Nicotiana glauca | reverse complement strand
TGACTGGGCACGGAGTTTAAGAAAAGAGAGAAGACTTTTGAACTTGTGGTGTAAAATGAAGCACATGTATTTTGTGTGGCTATAAATCATTGCATAAAGGTAAATTATTTCCAAATAGGGAAAGAAGTCATTCTTTTTGGCACGGACTAAAAAGGAAATAGGTTCACATAAATTGAAACAGAGGGAGTAATATTTTATGCTATCCACAGTATAGTTTTCCGGCAAAGAGTGTTCAGTTGACCACCCTTGGCCACATATAGCTTCGCCACTAATATTATATATTGGCTCACCTTAATTTCCTAGTATGTTTACTTTTATATATTTTGACATCCCTTAACAAAAATTATGGTTCCTCCACTGTCAGCTAGTGTATTTTTGTCCAGATTTTATATCCGCATAAATAGTACGATAGTAGTTTTTTTTCATGACTTTTGCGAATGTTGGTTATTTTTTATTATTAATCCGAAAATTGGTTAGCCCATGCTATTTAATGAAATGATTCATTCTACTGAACTCAAAGCACATAGTTCTAGGGTTTTTCAAAACAGTTGCCTAAACCTTCAACTTTCCAAATCAAGGTTGCTACGCATATTATACAAATAAGTGTTTTAGCTCGGCAAAAACCTCGACACTGCCGATGGAATTCTCAGAGGCTGCAGCAACTACATCCATTGTTAATGATTCAGAACCACTGCCAGAACTCCACCCAGATTTAATACTTAAAAATATTCCTAAAGCTAGATGCGAAGACCTTGTTGAAAATAAGGTGTGTTTCTAAATATTGGCTTTCTGTAACCTCAAGTCCTCAATTCATCAAAACCTATCTAAAAATTTCAACCAAGAAACCAATATTTTCTTCACCACAGGCTTCTTTTAAGTGGAGTTATTCAAGATAGCATTACTTTTCACACTTGCTCTCTCTATGAAACTATGTATGAAGAATCTCCCCATATAGCTGTTAAACTTGATTTTCCTTGCAAAAAATCATTTGGTAACTACAGGGTTGTAGGTTCATGTGATGGGTTATTGTGTATTTCTGCTGGTCCTCGAGATCTATTACTATGGAATCCGTCTATACGAAAATTTAAAAGATTGCCCTATTCAGGAACAAATGCGAATGATGATTCGTCTACTTTAACTTATGGTTTTGGTTATAATGAGTGTCAAGATAATTATAAAATTATAGAAATTGTGGGGTCACGTTGAGAGAATAGATTTGGAGAGTTTGAAGATTTGAATGATGTTAGGATTTATAGTTTAAGAAGTAATTCTTGGCAAAGGATTTCTGAGAACTTCCCAGGTATTTTCTTTCGCAATCATGCTAAATTTGTGAATGGAAGACTTTATTGGTTTGCTACTCGTGTTATGGATAATATTTCTCGCGATTTGTTGCTTCATTGAAACTCGAAGACGATACATATGAAGAAGTAGCATTGCCCGACCTTGATGATGGTAGTGTTGGGGAACTAGGAACCTTAGGAGGTAATATGTGTGTATCTTGTGATTATACCAGAGTCCAGATGGATGTGTGGGCAATGTCGGAGTCATGGACCAAGGTGGTTTCTGTCCCTTATTTTAACATTGTTGAGCATCGGATTTGTCCAATTTTTATCTCCCAAAATTATGAAATTCTACTTGAACATGGTTCAAGTTTATTGTTATATGATTCAACACAGAACATTTTAAAGCATCCTCAGATTCAGATTCAGGTCCATAATGGTTTTAGTGTTCTATTTACTGTGTACGTTGAAAGTCTTGTTTGGCCAAATTTTGTGGAGGAAGTTTGAAAAGTTGTGGATCAACTAACGTTCGGATCATCAAAAGGAAGCGGTCTTTTGTCAACGTTCACTCGACCTGATGGTTTTTTTTAATTTGCTTTTATTTTTTTGGCTGTGGGTGTGGTGTGAATTTTTGATTTCTTTTGCTTAGCACTTTTTGAATATCATGACCCAAAAAAAAAGTCTAGTTATTGTTCATATAGGTCATTCAAGGCTGGTATGAGGGGAAAAATATTCAGAAAGAACAAAAAAAGGTATCTGAAGGTAATGTATGGGGTGGTGTTGTGAACCCTATAGTTTCTTTAATTTGCTTCTTTTTTTTTGTGCGCGCGCGCTTTGCTTTTCTGTATCTCTATCTCAAAAAAAAATAGTCTTTTTCTTGTTCGTAGTGGTTGGGTTACTCCATGCCACTAGGTTACGAGTTCAAGGCTAGTAAAAAAGAAAGAAAAATTACTACTATATTTTGTACAATCTTGTGTTGATCTTTGAATTTCTCGGGACTTTGCATCGTTAAAATTGGTGAAGTTCGTAAAGTTGTAGCCATGTGATCAGCAGGTCACGGGATCGAGCCGTGAAAATAGCTTTTTCCAGAAATGCAGGGTGATGTTGCATATAATAGACTGTTATGGTCCGGTCCTTTTTCGGACCCCGCGCATAGCGGGAGCTTAGTGCACCGGACTACTATTTATATCGTTAAAATTTAAGCTAATCCATGTGATACACCCTCCATTCTGAGTGTTTAATCTGATAGAAGAAACTCTGGAGCTTACCATTAATTCAACTTGAGATCTCTTGATTCGGACTCTGGAAGGAAAGATTTAGGAGCACTAATTAACTATACACTTTGCTACTCTATCCAATGATGAAAAATAATATTCAGCATGCTTTGTTGTAGCAAGTTATGACCAGAGGCGGAGCAAGAATTTGAAGTTACTGGGTTCGGGATTCTAGCCTTTTTATGTTACTGGATTCTAAAGTAAGAATTTGTGCTTATTCAATAGATTTCACAAGATAAACAAGGGTTTGTGCTAAAACTAAATAGCATCCTTCAGAATGGCTATTTGTGCACTTCCCATGGTTCACCCCCGAACTCGAACACGCAACGTAGCCACTGGCCACCACCGGTTCCCTTTCTCCCCCCCCCCCCATATTTTTCATCCTCACATTCTGAAACATGCTGCACTTGGAACGCGTTCTATTCAGGTTGACGCTCACCTGGACCGATCCCAGCAGCTTCCCACTGGTATCACCACACATGCAACCCATGCACCTCGTGAAAACAGACACTTTTATGGGTTTATAAAACTTCTAGTGACCAATCTTGGGAGAAGTTTGTGAACGCTATTGTGTTAAAATAAAAAATCAGAAAATTGTTAGAAGAATAAAAGAAACTGAAAAAACAGTAAAGATTAAGAAATATTCTGAGTCCACAATTTGCTTGTGCGTCCTTAAGGAATTTTAACCCCCTCACACATTGCCAAGGTAATGGATTAAATCCTCCCAGGATAAAACGGAATAAACCTTCCTGCAACAGTGGCAATACAAACTGCAGGATACCAACGAACTTAAGGAACAGAGCAAAATCACACTTACGAATTCAAGAGAGAGAGACTGCGAATTAGAATGCAGTATTTTCAGAAAGAAGTAAGTTCTGTAATATTTTTTTTTGGTGTCTTAAAAACAAAGCCATGCCTCTGAATTTATAGGCAATTATTGGAAGAAGTGTGATGTTTGTTCTGGAAAAGGTGCCTTTTCAGAAATTTACGCCGCCTGCCGCGGTTATGCCAGGACCGCGGCCAAAGTGGCCCTCTGAACCTGTAGAAGGGTTCTGGCGCGCCAGGACCGCGGCCAGACTATATTTCTGAATCTTCAGCAGTGATCTGGCATTTAATTAATTAAATAAATTTTGTCCAAAAAATAATCTTAATCCGAAGCCGAGCCGAGCGAGCGATGACGACGGCGCGAGGGTTCATTCTCTTCAACTCCTTCTAAGAGCTTTAAGAAGTGATTCTATATATAAGCACAAAAATGTAGTTGTCCCTCACCAATGAGGGACAAAGTGCAAGACAAAAGCTCACTTCTTCAAATTTTCATTTTTTCCCTCCATTTTATTTCCCTCCATTTCCAATTCACACTTTTGAACGCTCCCTTCTCTCTCCCCGAACTGCAACGCTCCATATTCACAACGGTAACCTTCATCTTCTCCGGCAACTCACCGGCAAACCAGTGCCGCTAGCTCCTGTCCAAGTAAGTACCCATCCCCTTTCTCTCTCCTTTCTCTCTCCCCGCGTCCCCCTCTCTCTCCGTTCTTTCTCCTTTCTCTCTCCTCGCATACCTCTCTTTCTTCCTCTTTCTTTAATCCCTAGCAGTAGCTAGGCCGGCATCCGGTGAACCACCGATGCCATCTCATCTTCTTTCAGCTTCCCCGACCCCACCAGACCACTCTCCTCTGTGTTTCCCTCCCTTTCTTCAAACCTTTCTCGGATCGGCACTGTTTCCGACGACCGTTCCGGTGGCAGTCCCCACCTTTTCTTGGTCCTGTGGTGTGGTTTGAGTGTTTTAGGTAGCAGGGAAGGCCAGTTGGTCGACACAGGCGCGAGGCATACAGCGAGTAGAACGGAGCATCACTGGACACATCAAGTCATATTTCTAAATTTCCAGCAGGCTATATATTTTTCGGCAACTCCCGAACAGCTCCCCGTCACGACGTAGAAGGATCTGCCTGAGTTTCAACAACGAACGACAGGAGTTGGACGCAAACGATCTAGGTGGATGCAATACAGTCGATCATTATCAAGACAAACTCCAGCTTATTCTCACGGGAATTGGTACCACCCGTTTGCCTATTTACCTCTATTTTGTTAGTAAAATTGTGGTCCTTTTAGTTCTTATTAGTCTAGTCTCCGGATTAGGGCGCCTCTAGCGGCATCTTGTCTTATTCTAGCTGTTCTGTGGTGTCTGTTAGGGACTCCCCCTAGTCCGCGGAGTTATAGTGGCTGCAGTTTGGGATGGTCAAATGAGTTCATGTCCTCGGGGCATGCGGGGGGTGGGTCGGGAGGTAGGGCGGGGGCTAGGAGGTGGGTTGGGATGCAAGGGAGGTAAAGGGAACAAGGGTGTCCATCAGTTGAGAATTGGGTCATGGAACGTAGGTTCATTGACAGGTAAATCTATAGAGCTGGCGAAGATCCTCAAGAAGAGAAGGGTCAATATAGCGTGTGTCCAAGAGACAAGGTGGAAGGGTCGAGTGCGAGGGACGTAGATGGGTATAAACTTTGGAACTCTGGAACCCAGAAGGGTAAGAATGGAGTGGGTATTTTGGTGGATAGGGAACTCAGAGAGTTTGTTGTTGAGGTTAGACGAGTGAATGATAGATTGATGATTATTAAGTTGGTGGTTGGTCAGTGCACTGTAAACGTTGTTACTGCCTATGCGCCACATGTGGGCCTAGATGAGGAGATTAAACGACGCTTTTGGGAGGGGTTAGATGAGATTATATGTCAGGTACCACCTACTGAGAAGTTATTCATAGGAGGGGATTTCAATGGCCATATTGGGTCGACCGCAGGTGTGTATAACGAAGTGTATGGAGGCTTCGGCTTTGGGGAGAGGAACGGAGGAGGAACCTCGTTACTGGACTTCGCTAAGGCTTTTGAGTTGGTGGTTGCTAACTCTTGCTTTCCGAAGAGGGAAGAGCATTTGGTTACTTTTCAAAATTCGGTGGCGAAGACTCAGATTGACTATCTTCTCCTCAGGAGGCGCGACAGAGGGTTGTGCAAGGATTGCAAGGTGATTCCAGGGGAGATACTAGTGACGCGACATAGGCTCTTGGTGATGGACGTTGGTATTATGGTGAAGAGGAGGAAAATGTCTGCTCGAGGAAGACCGAGAATCAGGTGGGGAGCCTTAACTAAGGACAAAGCTCAAGAGTTGGAAGGGCGGTTGTCGGTTATGGGAGCTTGGAGGAGCAGTGGTGATGCGAACTCTATGTGGTCAACGACAGCAAACTGTATAAGAGAGGCCGCGAGAGAGGTGTTAGGGGTCTCAACGGGCGTCTCCGGCAGGCACAGAGGAGACTGGTGGTGGAATGAAGTGGTACAAGGTAAAGTAGAAGCAAAAAAGGAGGCATACCGGAAGTTAGTGGGGAGCATAGGTGAGGGGGAGAGGCGAGCGTGCATGGAGAGGTATAAGGTAGCTAGGAAGGAAGCGAAGCTGGCGGTCACAGAGGCTAAGACTGCGGCTTACAGTCGTATGTACGAGGAACTAGGGGAGAAAGGAGGGGAGATTAAGTTATTAAGGTTGGCCAAGCTGAGAGAGAGGAAAGCTCGAGATTTAGACCGAGTGAGATGCATCAAGGACGACGATGGTAGAGTATTGATGGAAGATTCCCAGATTAAGAAGAGATGGCAGACTTACTTTCAAAAACTTCTCAATGAAGTAGGGGATCGGGATATTGTGCTCGGCGACTTGGAGTATTCCGAGAGTCACAGTGACTTTGGGTACTGCAGGCGCATCAATGTTGAGGAGGTCGTGGGAGCTACGAGCAAGATGAGCAGGGGCAAAGCGACCGGGCCAGACGAGATTCCGATAGAATTTTGGAAGTGTGTGGGGAAAACAGGGTTGGAATGGTTGACTAGGTTGTTGAATGTTATTTTTAAGGCGAAGAGGATGCCAGATGAGTGGAGGTGGAGTACGATGGTCCCACTATATAAGAACAAAGGTGATATCCAGAGTTGTAATAATTACAGGGGTATCAAATTACTGAGCCATACTATGAAAGTATGGGAGAGGGTGGTTGAAGCAAGGTTGAGGATGACGGTGTCTGTTTCCGACAACCAATTTGGTTTCATGCCGGGTCGTTCTACTACAGAAGCTATACACCTTGTTAGGAGGTTGGTTGAACAGTACAGAGATAGGAAGAAAGATCTGCACATGGTGTTTATTGACCTAGAAAAAGCGTATGACAAGGTTCCTAGAGAAGTTCTCTGGAGAAGCTTGAAGGCAAAAGGTGTGTCGGTTCCCTACATCATGGCGATTAAGGACATGTATGATGGGGCAAAGACTCGGGTTAGGACAGTAGGAGGCGACTCTGATGATTTTTCGGTTTTTATGGGGCTACACCAAGGTTCTGCGCTCAGTCCGTTCCTATTCACCCTAGCAATGGATGCGTTAACACATCACATTCAAGGGGATGTCCCATGGTGCATGCTATTCGCCGATGACATAGTTCTGATTGATGAATCGCGAACCGGTGTTAACGAGAGGCTGGAGGTTTGGAGACAAACTCTTGAATCTAAGGGTTTCAAGCTTAGCAGGACAAAGACGGAATACCTGGAGTGTAAGTTCAGCACTGAGCAGAGGGAAGAGGGCATGGATGTGAGGCTTGAATCCCAGGTCATCCCGAGTAGAGACAGCTTCAAGTACCTTGGGTCGGTTATCCAGGGGGGAGGGGAGATCGACGAGGATGTTACTCACCGTATCGGGGTAGGATGGATGAAGTGGAGGTTAGCATCTGGAGTATTGTGTGACAAAAGAGTGCCACTGGTACTCAAAGGTAAGTTCTATAAAGTGGTGGTTAGGCCGGCCATGATGTATGGGGCTGAGTGTTGGCCGGTTAAGAAATCACATATCCAGAAGATGAATGTAGCAGAAATGAGGATGTTGAGGTGGATGTGTGGGCATAGTAGGATGGATAAGATTAGGAATGATGATATTAGGGAGAAGGTGTGCGTGGCCCCCATCGATGACAAGATGCGGGAAGCAAGGCTCAGGTGGTTCGGGCACGTTCAGAGGAGAAGCCCAGATGCTCCGGTAAGGAGGTGCGAACGACTGGTTGTGGAGGGCTCGAGGAGAGGTAGAGGGCGGCCCAAGAAGTATTGGGGGGAGGTGATAAGGCAGGATATGGCGATGCTCCAGATTTCCGAGGACATGACACTTGATAGGAACTCCTGGAGGTCGAGTATTAGGGTTATAGGATAGGAGGTAGTTGAGTTTTGCCTTATGTCATAACTTTGTGAGAGTAGTTTGGCAAGGATACTATTTTGCTTTTGTGTTATATCATCCTTTTATTTTCATGTTGTTTCTATCTTTCATTTATATATATATTTATATTTATATATATATATATATTATTTCTGTGGTATTACTAATATGGTCTTCCTTTGTCTTTTTGTCTTCTTGAGCCGAGAGTCTTTCGGAAACAGCCTCTCTACTCCTTCGAGGTAGATGTAAGATCTGCGTACACACTACCCCCACAGACCCCACTAGTGGGATTTCACTGGGTCGTTGTTGTTGTTGTTGTTGTTTCCAATTCACACCTTTATACTTTAAAGCCCAATGGCTTAAAAGTCCAACAAAGTTTGCTTCGAAGCTTAGAAGTCGCTTGCACCTTCTGCATGTCAGCATCTTTCCAACCTACAGCTCATAAACATTTTAAGCAGAGCAAAAATGTTGTGAAATAACATTATATACATTTTTCATACTTATCTTTTAAAGTGATTGTAAAGGTGAGAATACAAGACTAAACTAAGAATAATCTCCAAAAGGAATTACATTGTTAGAAGCAAAACTAGATGAAACTGTAGGGAATATAACCATAAGAAGTAGATAATCAGAAAACAGTACCAGAGGATAAGGAAAAAAGAGCATCTACCTTCAATTCTCATACTGCAGAGGAAATAAGAAATTGAGATTTCAACATGTTAAAAAATTGAAACTTTTCCACCCAAGTTAATACGGGACAAAGTAGCAAGCACTAAGGTGCAGCTCAAAATCCACGCTGCCGATTTTTTCCATACAACAACTACTACGCCTTAGTCCCAAACAAGTTGAGATCGACTATATAAATCCTCACTTCTTTCTTTAAGCTCAACTCATATCATCGTGAATTGGCATATTTTACACCGGCTGTCAGCCTACCACAACCCTCCTCCTTTACTGAGGCTTGGGACCGGCCATGTGAGCAATCTCACACAGGAAGTGTTACTACCAATTCTTTCCATATACTGCTTCTTTTTGTAGGACCAAAATACAACAACCACCAAGTGCAATCCCACAAGTGGGGAGGGTAGGATGTACGCAGTCTTACCCCTATCCTGGAAGGGTAGAGAGACTGTTTCCGATAAATATTATTTGAAAAATATTTATAGGACCAAATAGATATTCCTTCTTTTTACATAGTCAGCACTAAGAAAAGGAGGCTTTGCCTCAGGAAATCATAGACTCTATTCTCTATTTGCTTGTTTTTAAAGTCTTAAGTCATTCAAAATTAATCAAATTCCATGCACACATAACTTACAAATTAAAAGAATTGCAACAGCATGAAGACTTCGGCCAAAATATAGAACTGCAATAAAGCTGATACTAGCCATTGCATCCATCAATTTCATCTACAAGGGGCCTAAGCCTTGCAGCAACCTTTAAACATTCTCTCGACAGCAAATATTCATGGCCACAACGATCTCTTTGAACAAACGATCGAACCTAAAAAAGCCATGTTCTTATTGCAACATAAATTCATTCAAATTCAACATAACCCATGTGATTAATTACTCTTAACTGCTTCATTGTCAAGTTCTTGCAAGTAATGCAAAATCACCCTACACAAATATGAAGTTGAAAAGAAGACGCAGCTTAGAATCAATAGTTCTGTTTCGCCAAAATTAGGCTATTAGTTATCCTGAGAGAACAGTGAAAATCCAAGCTTCAAATGATTCCACATTGAAGACCAAAATGACCACCATAGACGGGCGGACCTATGCTATACTGAGAGGGGTCACCGGCACCTTAAAGCTCGGTAAAACTCCACATACATGTATATAGTTTTGAATAACTATACGAATAGTGGGCACCCTATATACAACGCAAATTTTAGTTAAATCCAAGTGCATCCCCTACCTTCAAATTCTGGGCTCGCCTCTGACCAATGACCATAGACCGAAATGCAAACACATAGGTACACTCCTTATACGGGCTTCCACAAAGAGAAGTCATTTCAGACGAATATTACAATGTTACATGAGAAACTTTGCAGTTTCCTGAAGCCTCTTTACTCAAGCACACAGAGTCTGCAAGAGCAGTGAGATATCATTGATACAAATTGCGGAAAAATGATAATGAAAGACTTAAGAAGAAGCAGGAATCTGGAGAAAAAAAATATATCTTCTTTTTTGTTAGTGGCATCAGAAAAAGATAACCCAAGGTACAATAGCAAAGAGAAGGATGCCAAACAGAACAATATGCACATTGAGTACATAAAATATTTCCTTTGCAAGATTTTTTTTTTTTAATCATAATTTCTCTTCACAAGGTTCCCTTAATCTCACACTTGTTCATACACAACATACAATTCCTTAACCAGAGTAACAGACTCCTAAATGGACATTTTACCTAATTATTTAGTATTAGCACAAAATGGGCTTAGAAATTGACAACGGATTCTTATAGCTGACCCTCAACTAACATGGGATTGGAGCTATGCTGCTCAAACTCTTCGAAAATGTTGCCGGGTGCGTGTCGGATCCTCCAAAAATTGTGTATATTTGGAGGATCCAACACGGGTGCGGCATCAATTTAGAGAGTCCGCGCAACATAGGATTGGAGCTTGAGACCAGCATATGATATACGATTCTAATTCTTAATAAAGCAGTATGTGGTTTTAGTAAAGATAGCAATAGCCATGGCCAACCAAGCAAACCAACAAAAAGCAAAAATAAAAGTAAAATTAAGATCACTAACCTAAGCCAGCAGCTATAATGGCATGCATGTATTTCTTGTCTTGAATATACCTAGCAGCACAAATATCCATGAGCTAGTCTCTATTGTTCCTCGCTTGGCTACAACATACCAGTAAAAATCTAATTGCAAGAAAAAACCCGAGATCTCCAAATCTGAAACCTCTCCAGTGATCATAATTTTCACTTTATGTCCTACCAAAAGCATAATCTTCCTACAGGCATCCTCAGACATACAGTTACAAAGTACTTTGCATTATTTTCGAAGCCCAAAATTAATTCCTCCTATGAATTATATATGCTTTGGATGGAGAGGAAGTGTATTGGCTGATGGTACCATATGACTCATCCATCTCTAGAAAAAGTGAATTGGATATTACTTCTCTGCACGTATCATGAGGTACCCCTGCTCTCGAATTCTCTCTACCAAAAAATTTAATTCAGGTAGCAAGCTGAATCAAATTATCTAAGAGAATGCAAGAGCAAGGCAACCTTATCACACCTGCGTAAGAAGTGACATCCAATTTACAATTATTTTAAAATGGACAATACGAGTCACATGATGCCATTAGACAACACATAGGAACTTCCTCTCATGCAACATTAACCAACACACGTCTATTGTGATGCAAGAAGAAACAGAGGAGGTTGCTTTTAGTAGAATATGGATAACCAATCAAAGAGATACCGGCAAAAGGAATAAGAATTGAATCATAATTTTTTATAATATGAAGCAAATCAACTAATGGAATATCATGCTTGAGACCAGCATATGATATACGATTCTAATTCTTAATAAAGCAATATGTGATACTTTCTTAATGGTTTTAATAAAGATAGCAATAGCGATGGCCAACAAAGCAAACCAACAAAAAGCAAATATTAAAGTAAAATTGATAAACCTGAGCCAGCAATTGTAGTGGCTTGCATGTACTTCTTGTCTTGAATATACCTAGCAGCACAAACGTCCATGAGCTACTCTCTATTGTTCCTGGCTTGGCTACAACATACCCGTCAAAATCCAATTGCAGGAAAAAACCCGAGATCTCCAAATCTGAAACCTCTCCGGTAATAATAATTTTCATTTTATGTCCTACCAAAAGCATGTTCTTCCTACATGCCTCCTCAGTCATACAGTTCCAAAGTACTTTGTATTATATTCAAAGCACTGAACCTATTCCTCCTATGAATTATATATGCTTTGGATGGAGAGGAAGTGTATTGGTTGATGGTACCATATGACTCATCCATCTGTAGAAAAAGCGAATTGGATATTACTTCTTCTGCACGTATCATGAGGTACCCTTGCTCTCGAATTCACTCTACCAAAAAATTTAATTCAGGTAGCAAAGTGAATCAAATTATCTAAGAGAATGCAAGAGCAAGGCAACATTATCACACCTGCATAAGAAGTGACATCCAATTTACAATTTTTTTAAAATGGACAATACGAGTCACATGACGCCATTAGACAACACATAGGAACTTCCTCTTATGCAACATTAACAACCACACGTCTATTGAGATGCAAGAAGAAACAGAGGAGCTTGTTTTTAGTAGAATGTGGATAACCGATCAAAGAGATACCTGCAAAAGGAATAAGAATTTAATCATAACTTTTTCTGATATGAAGAAAATCATCTAATGGAATCATGCTTGACACCAACATATGATATACGATTCTAATTCTTAATAAAGCAATATGTGATACTTTATTAATAGTTTTAGTAAAGAAAGCAATAGCCATGGTCAACCAAGAAAACCAACAAAAAGCAAAAATTAAAGTAAAATTAAGATAACCAACCTTAGAGGCTTGCTTGTACTTCTTGTCTAGCATATACCTAGCAGCACAAACGTCCATGCGTTAATCTCTATAGTTCCTGGCTTGGCAACAACATACCCGTCAAAATCCAATTGCAAGAAAAAAACGAGATCTCCAAATTTGAAACCTCTCCGGTAATCATAATTTTCAATTTATGTCCTACCAAAAGCATGTTCTTCCCACAGGCCTCCTCTGTCATACAGTTCCAAAGTACTTTGCATTATATTCGAAGCCCTGAACTCATTCCTCCTATGATTTATATATGCTTGGAAGGAGAGGAAGTGTATTGGCTGATGGTACCATATGAATCATCCATCTCTAGAAAAAGTGAATTGGATGTTACTTCTTCTGCACGTATCATGAGGTACCCTTGCTCTCGAATTCTCTCTACCAAAAAATTTAATTCAGGTAGCAAGCTGAATCAAATTTTCTAAGAGAATGCAAGAGCAAGGCAACCTTATCACACATGCGTAAGAAGTGACATACAATTTACAATTTTTTTAAAAAGGACAAGACGAGTCACATGATGCCATTAGACAACACATAGGAACTTCCTCTCATGCAACATTAACCAACACACGTCTATTGTGATGCTAGAAGAAACAGAGGAGCTTGCTTTTAGTAGAATATGGATAACCAATCAAAGAGATACCTGCAAAAGGAATAAGAATTGAATCATAATTTTTTCTGATATGAAGCAAATCATCTAATGGAATATCATGCTTGAGACCAGCATATGATATACGATTCTAATTCTTAATAAAGCAATATGTGATACTTTCTTAATGGTTTTAGTAAAGATAGCAATAGCCATGGCCAACCAAGCAAACCAACAAAAAGCAAAAATAAAAGTAAAATTCAGATCACTAACCTAAGCCAGCAGTTGTAATGGCTTGCATGTACTTCTTGTCTTGAATATACCTAGCAGCACAAATATCCATGAGCTAGTCTCTATTGTTCCTTGCTTGGCTACAACATACCAGTCAAAATCTAATTGCAAGAAAAAACCCAAGACCTCCAAATCTGAAACCTCTCCGGTGATCATAATTTTCACTTTATGTCCTACCAAAAGCATAATCTTCCGACAGGCCTCCTCAGTCATACAATTACAAAGTACTTTGCATTACTTTCGAAGCACAAAACTAATTCCTCCTGTGAATTATATATGCTTTGGATGGAGAGGAAGTGTATTGGCTGATGGTACCATATGACTCATATATCTCTAGAAAAAGTGAATTGGATGTTACTTCTTCTGCACATATCATGAAGTACCCATGCTCTCGAATTCTCTCTACCAAAAAATTTAATTCAAGTAGCAAGCTGAATCAAATTATCTAAGAGAATGCAAGAGCAAGGCAACCTTATCACACCTGCGTAAGAAGTGACATCCAATTTACAATTTTTTTCAAAATGGACAAGACGACATGATACCATTAGACAACACATAGGAACTTCCTCTCATGCAACATTAACCAACACACGTCTATTGTGATGCAAGAAGAAACATAGGAGCTTGCTTTTAGTAGAATATGGATAACCAATCAAAGAGATACCTGCAAAAGGAATAAGAATCGAATCATAATTTTTTCTGATATGAAGCAAATCATCTAATGAAATATCATGCTTGAGACGAGCATATGATATACGATTCTAATTCTTAATAAAGCAATATGTGATACTTTCTTAATGGTTTTAGTAAAGATAGCAATAGCCATGGCCAACCAAGCAAACCAATAAAAAGCAAAAATAAAAGTAAAATTCAGATCACTAACCTAAGCCAGCAGCTGTAATGGCTTGCATGTACTTCTTGTCTTGAATATACCTAGCAGCACAAATATCCATGAGCTAGTCTCTATTGTTCCTTGCTTGGCTACAACATACCAGTCAAAATCTAATTGCAAGAAAAAACCCAAGATCTCCAAATCTGAAACCTCTCCAGTGATCATAATTTTCACTTTATGTCCTACCAAAAGCATAATCTTCCGACAGGCCTCCTCAGTCATACAGTTACAAAGTACTTTGAATTACTTTCGAAGCACAAAACTAATTCCTTCTGTGAATTATATATGCTTTTGATGGAGAGGAAGTGTATTGGCTGATGGTACCATATGACTCATATATCTCTAGAAAAAGTGAATTGGATGTTACTTCTTCTGCACATATCATGAGGTACCCTTGCTCTCGAATTCTCTCTACCAAAAAATTTAATTCAGGTAGCAAGCTGAATCAAATTATCTAAGAGAATGCAAGAGCAAGGCAACCTTATCACACCTGCGTAAGAAGTGACATCCAATTTACAATTTTTTTCAAAATGGACAAGACAAGTCACATGATGCCATTAGACAACACATAGGAACTTCCTCTCATGCAACATTAACCAACACACGTCTATTGTGATGCAAGAAGAAACATAGGAGCTTGCTTTTAGTAGAATATGGATAACCAATCAAAGAGATACCTGCAAAAGGAATAAGAATCGAATCATAATTTTTTCTGATATGAAGCAAATCATCTAATGAAATATCATGCTTGAGACGAGCATATGATATACGATTCTAATTCTTAATAAAGCAATATGTGATACTTTCTTAATGGTTTTAGTAAAGATAGCAATAGCCATGGCCAACCAAGCAAACCAATAAAAAGCAAAAATAAAAGTAAAATTCAGATCACTAACCTAAGCCAGCAGCTGTAATGGCTTGCATGTACTTCTTGTCTTGAATATACCTAGCAGCACAAATATCCATGAGCTAGTCTCTATTGTTCCTTGCTTGGCTACAACATACCAGTCAAAATCTAATTGCAAGAAAAAACCCAAGATCTCCAAATCTGAAACCTCTCCAGTGATCATAATTTTCACTTTATGTCCTACCAAAAGCATAATCTTCCGACAGGCCTCCTCAGTCATACAGTTACAAAGTACTTTGAATTACTTTCGAAGCACAAAACTAATTCCTTCTGTGAATTATATATGCTTTTGATGGAGAGGAAGTGTATTGGCTGATGGTACCATATGACTCATATATCTCTAGAAAAAGTGAATTGGATGTTACTTCTTCTGCACATATCATGAGGTACCCTTGCTCTCGAATTCTCTCTACCAAAAAATTTAATTCAGGTAGCAAGCTGAATCAAATTATCTAAGAGAATGCAAGAGCAAGGCAACCTTATCACACCTGCGTAAGAAGTGACATCCAATTTACAATTTTTTTCAAAATGGACAAGACAAGTCACATGATGCCATTAGACAACACATAGGAACTTCCTCTCATGCAACATTAACCAACACACGTCTATTGTGATGCAAGAAGAAACATAGGAGCTTGCTTTTAGTAGAATATGGATAACCAATCAAAGAGATACCTGCAAAAGGAATAAGAATCGAATCATAATTTTTTCTGATATGAAGCAAATCATCTAATGAAATATCATGCTTGAGACGAGCATATGATATACGATTCTAATTCTTAATAAAGCAATATGTGATACTTTCTTAATGGTTTTAGTAAAGATAGCAATAGCCATGGCCAACCAAGCAAACCAATAAAAAGCAAAAATAAAAGTAAAATTCAGATCACTAACCTAAGCCAGCAGCTGTAATGGCTTGCATGTACTTCTTGTCTTGAATATACCTAGCAGCACAAATATCCATGAGCTAGTCTCTATTGTTCCTTGCTTGGCTACAACATACCAGTCAAAATCTAATTGCAAGAAAAAACCCAAGATCTCCAAATCTGAAACCTCTCCAGTGATCATAATTTTCACTTTATGTCCTACCAAAAGCATAATCTTCCGACAGGCCTCCTCAGTCATACAGTTACAAAGTACTTTGAATTACTTTCGAAGCACAAAACTAATTCCTTCTGTGAATTATATATGCTTTTGATGGAGAGGAAGTGTATTGGCTGATGGTACCATATGACTCATATATCTCTAGAAAAAGTGAATTGGATGTTACTTCTTCTGCACATATCATGAGGTACCCATGCTCTCGAATTCTCTCTACCAAAAAATTTAATTCAAGTAGCAAGCTGAATCAAATTATCTAAGAGAATGCAAGAGCAAGGCAACCTTATCACACCTGCGTAAGAAGTGACATCCAATTTACAATTTTTTTCAAAATGGACAAGACAAGTCACATGATGCCATTAGACAACACATAGGAACTTCCTCTCATGCAACATTAACCAACACACGTCTATTGTGATGCAAGAAGAAACATAGGAGCTTGCTTTTAGTAGAATATGGATAACCAATCAAAGAGATACCTGCAAAAGGAATAAGAATCGAATCATAATTTTTTCTGATATGAAGCAAATCATCTAATGGAATATCATGCTTGAGACCAGCATATGATATACGACTCTAATTCTTAATAAAGCAATATGTGATACTTTCTTAATGGTTTTAGTAAAGATAGCAATAGCCATGGCCAACCAAGCAAACCAACAAAAAGCAAAAATAAAAGTAAAATTCAGATCACTAACCTAAGCCAGCAGCTGTAATGGCTTGCATGTACTTCTTGTCTTGAATATACCTAGCAGCACAAATATCCATGAGCTAGTCTCTATTGTTCCTTGCTTGGCTACAACATACCAGTCAAAATCTAATTGCAAGAAAAAACCCAAGACCTCCAAATCTGAAACCTCTCCGGTGATCATAATTTTCACTTTATGTCCTACCAAAAGCATAATCTTCCGACAGGCCTCCTCAGTCATACAATTACAAAGTACTTTGCATTACTTTCGAAGCACAAAACTAATTCCTCCTGTGAATTATATATGCTTTGGATGGAGAGGAAGTGTATTGGCTGATGGTACCATATGACTCATATATCTCTAGAAAAAGTGAATTGGATGTTACTTCTTCTGCACATATCATGAGGTACCCATGCTCTCGAATTCTCTCTACCAAAAAATTTAATTCAAGTAGCAAGCTGAATCAAATTATCTAAGAGAATGCAAGAGCAAGGCAACCTTATCACACCTGCGTAAGAAGTGACATCCAATTTACAATTTTTTTCAAAATGGACAAGACGACATGATACCATTAGACAACACATAGGAACTTCCTCTCATGCAACATTAACCAACACACGTCTATTGTGATGCAAGAAGAAACATAGGAGCTTGCTTTTAGTAGAATATGGATAACCAATCAAAGAGATACCTGCAAAAGGAATAAGAATCGAATCATAATTTTTTCTGACATGAAGCAAATCATCTAATGGAATATCATGCTTGAGACCAGCATATGATATACGACTCTAATTCTTAATAAAGCAATATGTGATACTTTCTTAATGGTTTTAGTAAAGATAGCAATAGCCATGGCCAACCAAGCAAACCAACAAAAAGCAAAAATTAAAGTAAAATTGAGATCACTAACCTAAGCCAGCAGCTGTAGTGGCTTGCATGCACTTCTTGTCTTGAATATACCTAGCAGCACAAATATCCATGAGCTAGTCTCTATTGTTCCTTGCTTGGCTACAACATATCCGTTAAAATCTAATTGCAAGAAAAAACCCAAGATCTCCAAATCTGAAACCTCTCCATTAATCATAATTTTCACTTTATGTCCTACCAAAAGCATAATCTTCCGACAGGCCTCCTCAGTCATACAGTTACAAAGTACTTTGCATTATTTTCGAAGCCCAAAATTAATTCCTCCTATGAATTATATATGCTTTGGATGGAGAGGAAGTGTATTGGCTGATGGTACCATATGAATCATCCATCTCTAGAAAAAGTGAATTGGATGTTACTTCTTCTGCACGTATCATGAGGTATCCTTGCTCTCGAATTCTCTCTACCAAAAAATTTAATTCAGGTAGCAAGCTGAATCAAATTATCTAAGAGAATGCAAGAGCAAAGCAACCATACACCTGCGTAAGAAGTGACATCCAATTAATAATTTTTTTTTAAAAATAGACAAGACGAGTCACATGATGCCATTAGACAACACATAGGAACTTCCTCTCATGCAACATTAACCAACACGTCTATTGTGATGCAAGAAGAAACAGAGGAGCTTGCTTTTAGTAGAATATGGAGAACCAATCAAAGAGATACTTGCAAAAGGAATAAGAATCGAATCATAATTTTTTCTGATATGAAACAAATCATCTAATGGAATATCATGATTCAGACCAGCATATGATATATGATTCTAATTCTTTATAAAGCAACATGTGATACTCTTTTAATGGTTTTAGTAAAGATAGCAATAGCCATAGTCAACCAAGCAAACCAACAAGAAGCAAAAATTAAAGTAAAATGCAGATTACTAACCTAAGCCAGCAGCTATAGTGGCTTGCATGGACTTCTTGTCTTGAATATACCTAGCAGCACAAATATCCATGAGCTACTCTCTATTGTTCCTTGCTTGGCTACAAAATACCCCGTCAAAATCCAAATGCAAGAAAAAACCCAAGATCTGCATATCTGAAACCTCTCCGGCAATCATAATTTTCACTTTATGTCCTACCAAAAGCATAATCTTCCGACACGCCTCCTCAGTCATACAGTTACAAAGTACTTTGCATTATTTTCGAAGCCCAAAACTAATTCCTCCTATGAATTATATACGCTTTGGATGGAGAGGAAGTGTATTGGCTGATAGTACCATATGACTCATCCATCTCTAAAAAAAGTGAATTTGATGTTTCTTCTTCTGCACGTATCATGAGGTTCCTCTGCTCTCGAATTCTCTCTACCAAAAAATTTAATTCACGTAACAAGTTAAATCAAATTATCTAAGAGAATGCAAGAGCAAGGCAACCTTATCACACCTGCGTAAGAAATGACATCCAATTTACAATTTTTTTAAAATAGACAAGACGTGTCACATGATGCCATTAGAATACACATATGAACTTCCTCTCATGCAACATTAACCAACACACGTCTATTGTGATGCAAGAAGAAACAGAGGAGCTTGCTTTTAGTAGAATATGCATAACCAATCAAAGAGATACCTGCAAAAGGAATTAGAATTGAATCATAATTTTTTCTTATATGAAGCAAATCATCAAATGGAATATCATGCTTGAGACCAGCATATGATATACGATTCTAATTCTTAATAAAGCAATATGCGATACTTTCTTAATGGTTTTAGTAAAGATAGCAATAGCCATAGCCAACCAAGCAAACCAACATAAAGCAAATATTAAAGTAAAATTCATATCACTAACCTGAGCCAGCAACTGTAGTGGCTTGCATGTACTTCTTGTCTTGAATATACCTAGCAGCACAAACGTCCATGAGCTAGTCTCTATTGTTCCTAGCTTGGTTACAACATACCCATCAAAATCCAATTGCAAGAAAAACCCAAGATCTCCAAATCTGAAACCTCGCCGGTAATCATAATTTTCATTTTATGTCCTACCAAAAGCATGTTCTTCCGACATGCCTCCTCTGTCATATAGTTCCAAAGCACTTTGCATTATTTTCGAAGCCCTAAACTTATTCCATCTATGAATTATATATGCTTTGGAGGGAGAGGAAGTGTACTGGCTGATGGTACCATATGACTCATCCATCTCTAGAAAAAGTGAATTGGATGTTACTTCTTCTGCACGTATCATGAGGTACCCTTGCTCTCGAATTCTCTCTACCAAAAAAATTTATTCAGGTAGCTAGCTGAATCAAATTATCTAAAAGAATGCAAGAGCAAGGCAACCTTATCACACCTGCGTAAGAAGTGATATCCAATTTATATTTTTTTTAAAATGGACAAGACGAATCACATGATGCCATTAGATAACACAGAGTAACTTCCTCTCATGCAACATTAACCAACATACGTCTATTTATGATGCAAGAAGAAATAGAGGAGCTTGCTTTTAGTAGAATGTGCATAACCAATCAAAGAGATACCTGCAAAAGGATTAAGAATTGAATCATAATTTTTTCTGATATGAAGCAAATCATCTAATGGAATATCAAGCTTGAGACTAGAATATGATATACGATTCTAGTTCTTAATAAAGCAACATGTGATACTTTCTTAATGGTTTTAGTAAAGATAGCAATAACCATGGCCAACCAAGCAAACAAAAAAAAAGCAAAAATTAAAGCAAAATTCAGATCACTAACTGAGTCAGCAGGTGTAGTGGCTTGCTTGTACTTCTTGTCTAGAATATACCTAGCAACACAAACGTCCATGCGCTAGTCTCAATTATTCCTGGCTTGGCTACAACATACCCGTCAAAATCCAATTGCAAGAAAAAACTCGAGATCTTCAAATATGAAACTTCAACGGTAATCATAATTTTCATTTTTTGTCCAACCAAGAGCATGGTCTTCCTACAGGCCTCCTCTGTCATAGAGTTTCAAAGTACTTTGTATTATATTCAAAGCCCAGAACCTACTCCTACTATGAATTATATATGCTTTGGATGGAGAGGAAGTGTATTGGTTGATGGTACCATATGACTCATCAATCTCTAGAAAAAGCGAATTGGATGTTACTTCTTCTGCACATATCATGAGGTACCTTTGCTCTCGAATTCACTCTACCAAAAAATTTAATTCAGGTAGCAAAGTTAAAAAAATTATCTACGAGAATGCAAGAGCAAGGCAACCTTATCACACCTGCGTAAGAAGTGACATCCAATTTATAATTTTTTTAAAATGGACAACACGAGTAACATGATGCCATTAGACAACACACAGGAACTTCCTCTCATGCAACATTAAAAACCACACATCTATTGTGATGCAAGAAGAAACAGAAGAGCTTGGTTTTAGTAGAATGTGGATAACCAATCAAAGAGATACCTGCAAAAGGAATAAGAATTGAATCATAATTTTTTCTGATATGAAGCAAATCATCTAATGGAATATCATGCTTGAGACCAGCATATGATATACGATTCTAATTTTTAATAAAGGAGTATGTGATACTTTCTTAATGGTTTTAATAAAGATAGCAATAGCCATGGCCAACCAAGAAAACCAACAAAAAAGCAAAAATTAAAGTAAAATTCATATCACTAACCTGAGCCAGCAGTTGTAGTGGCTTGCCTGTATTTCTTGTCTAGAATATACCTAGCAGCACAAACGTCCATGCGCTAGTCTCTATTGCTCCTGGCTTGGCCACATCATACCCGTCAAAATCCAATTGCAAGAAAAAACCCGAGATCTCCAAATTTGAAACCTCTCCAGTAATCATAATTTTCACTTTATGTCCCACTAATAGCATGTTCTTCCGACATGCCTCCTCTGTTAAACAGTTCCAAAGTACTTTGCATTATATACAATACGAAGCACGAAACTTATTCCTCCTATGAATTATATATGTTTTGGATCGAGAGGAAGTGTATTGGCTGATGGTACCATATGACTCATCCATCTCTCGAAAAAGTGAATTGGATGTTACTTCTTCTGCACGTATCATGAGGTATCCTTGCTCTCGAATTCTCTCTACCAAAAAATTTAATTCAGGTAGCAAGCTGAATCAAATTATCTAAGAGAATGCAAGAGCAAGGCAACCTTACCACACTTGCGTAAGAAGCGACATCCAATTTACAATTGTTTTAAAATGGACAAGACGAGTCACATGATGCCATTAGACAACACATAGGAACTTCTTCTCAAGCAACATTAACCAATATACGTCTATTGTGATGCAAGAACAAACATAGGAGCTTGCTTTTAGTAGAATGTGGATAACCAATCAAAGAGATACCTGCAAAAGGAATAAGAATTTAATCATAATTTTTTCTGATATGAAGCATATCATCTAATGGAATATCATGCTTGAGACCAGCATATGATATACGATTCTAATTCTTAATAAAGCAATATGTGATACTTTCTTAATGGTTTAGTAAAGATAGCAATAGCCATGGCCAACTAGGGATGGCAGTGGGGCGGTGCGGTGCGGTGCGGGTTAAGCCTTAACCCACAAAAGTTCCACCAC
>MU685969.1:0-11460 GCA_026770625.1 Nicotiana glauca | reverse complement strand
CACTTAAACCTGCACCGCACCCGCATACACTTAAACCCGCCCCGCCCCATTGCCATCCCTATCAGGCCAACCAAGAAAACCAACAAAAAGAAAATAATAAAGTAAAATTTAGATCACTAACCTGAGCCAGCAGCTGTAGTGGCTTGCATGCATTTCTGGTCTTGAATATAACTAGCAGCAGAAACGTCCATGAGCTAGTCTCTATTGTTCCTGGCTCGGTTACAACATACCCATCAAAATCCAATTGCAAGAAAAAACCCGAGATATCCAAAACTGAAACCTCTCCAATAATCATAATTTTCACTTTATGACATATCAAAAGCTATGTTCTTCCAACAGGCCTCCTCAGTCATACAGTTCCAAAGTACTTTGCATTATTTTCGAAGCCTTAAACTTATTCCTCCTATGAATTATATATGCTTTGGATGGAGAGGAAGTATATTGGTTGATGGTACCATAAGACTCATCCATCTCTAGAAAAAGTGAATTGGATGTTACTTCTTCTGCACGTATCATGAGGTACCCTTGCTCTCGAGTTCACTCTACCAAAAAATTTAATTCAGGTAGTAAACTGAATCAAATTATCTTAAGAGAATGCGAGAGCAAGGCAAGCTTATCACACCTGCGTAAGAAGTGACATCCAATTTACAATTTTATTAAAATGGACAAGAAGAGTCACATGATGCCATTAAAAAACACAGAGGAACTTCCTCTCATGCAACATCAACCAACACACTTCTGTTGTGATGAAAGAAGAAACGGAGGAGCTTGCTTTTGGCAGAATGTGGATAACCAATCAAAAAGATGCCTGCAAATGGAATAAGAACTTAAGAATGATTTTTCCGATATAAAGCTAATCATCTAATGGAATATCATGCTTGAGACCAGCATATGATATACAATTCTAATTCTTAATAAAACAATATGTGATACTTTCTTAATGGTTTTAGTAAAGAGAGCAATAGCAATGGCCAACCAAGCAAACCAACAAAAAGCAAAAATTAAAGTAAAATTCAGATCACTAACCTGAGCAAACAGCTGTAGTTGCTTGCGTGTACTTCTTGTCTTGAATATACCTAGCAGCACAAACGTCCATGAGCTAGTCTCTATTGTTCCCGGCTCGGCCACAACATACCCGTCAAAATCCAATTCCAAGAAAACCCGAGATCTCCAAATCTGAAACCTCTCCAGTAATCATAATTTTCACGTTAAGTCCTACCAAAAGCCTGTTCTTCCGACAGGCCTCCTCTGTCATACAATTCCAAAGTACTTTGCATTATTTTCGAAGCCCTAAACGTATTCCTCCTATGAATTAAATATTCTTTGGACGGAGAGGGAGTGTATAGGTTAATGGTACCATATGACTCATCCATCTCAAGAAAAAGTGAATTGGATGTTACTTCTTCTGCACGTATCATGAGGTAGCTTGCTCTAAAATTCTCTCTACCAAAAAATTTAATTGAGATAGCAAGTTGAACCAAACTATCTAAGAGAATGCAAGAGCAAGGCAACCTCATCACACCTGCGTAAGAAGTAACATTCAATTAACAATTTTATTAAAATGGAGAAGACGAGTCACATGATGCCATTAGACAACACAGAGGAACTTCCTCTCATGCAACACCAACCAACACACTTCTGATGTGATGAAAGAAGAAAGAGAGGAGCATGCTTTTAGTAGAATGTGGATAACCAATCAAAGAGATGCCTGCAAAAGGAATAAAAAATGTAGCATAATTTTTTCTGATATGAAGCAAATCAGCTGATCGAATATCATGCTTGAGACCAGCATATAATATACAATTCTAATTATTAATAAAGCAATATCTGATACTTTCTTAATGGTTTTAGTAAAGATAGCAATAGTCATGGCCAACCAAGCAAACCAACAAAAAGCAAAATTTAAAGTAAAATTCAGATCACTAACCTGAGCCAACAGCTGTAGTGGCTTGCTTGTACTTCTTGTCTAGAATATACCTAGCAGCACAAACGTCCATGCACTAGTCTCTATTGTTCCCGGCTTGTCTACAACATACCCGTCAAAATCAAATTGCAAGAAATAACCCGAGATCTCCAAATCTGAAACCTCTCCCGTAATCATAATTTTCACTTTATGTCCTACCAAAAGCGTGTTCTTCCGACAGGCCTCCTCTGTCATACAGTTCCAAAGTACTTTGCATTATATACGAAGCCCTAAACTTATTCCTCCTATGAATTATATATGCTGTGGATGGAGAGGAAGTGTATTGACTGATGGTACCATATGACTCATCCATCTCCAGAAAAAGTGAATTGGATGTTACTTGTTCTGCACGTATCATGAGGTAGCCTTGCTCTCGAATTCTCTCTCCCAAAAAATTTAATTCAGGTAGCAAGCTGAATCAGATTTTCTTAGAGAATGCAAGAGCAAGGCAACCTTATTACACCTGCATAAGAAGTAACATCCAATTTACAATTTTTTTAAAATGGACAAGACGAGTCACAACTTCCTCATATGCAACATCAACCAACACACATCTATTGTGATGAAAGAAGAAACAGAGGAGCTTGTTTTTAGTAAAATGTGGATAACCAATCAAAGAGATACCTGCAAAAAGAATAAGAATTGAAGCATAATTTTTTTCTGATATGAAGCAAATCATCTGATGGAATATCATGCTTAAGACAAGCATATGATAGGATTCTAATTCTTAATAAAACAATATGTGATACTTTCTTAATGATTTTAGTAAAGATAGCAATAGCCATGGCCAACCAAGCAAATCAACAAAAAGCAAAAATTAAAGTAAAATTCAGATCACTAACCTGAGCCAGCAGCTGTAGTGGCTTGCCCGTACTTCTTGTCTTGAATATACCTAACAGCACAAACGTCCATGAGCTAGTCCCTATTGTTCCTGGCTTGACTACAACATACCCGTCAAAATCCAATTGCAAGAAAAAATCCGAGATCTCCAAATCTGAAACCTCTCCAGTAATCATAGTTTTGTGCTTTATGTCCTACCAAAAGCCTGTCGGAATTTCTTCCGACAGACCTCCTTTGTCATACAGTTCCAAAGTACTTTGCATTATTTTCGAAGCCCTAAACTCATTCCTCCTATGAATTATATATGCTTTGGACAGATAGGAAGTGTATTGGCTGACGGTACCATATGATTCATCCATCTCTAGAAAAAGGGAATTGCATGTCACTTCTTCTTCACGTATCATGAGGTAGCCTTGCTATCGAATTCTCTCTACTAAAAAATTTAATTCAAGTAGCAAGCTGAATCAAATTATCTAAGAGAATGCAAGAGCAAGGAAATCTTATCACATATGCGTAAGAAGTGACATCTAATTTACAATTTTTTTTAAATGGACAAGACAAGTCACATGATGCCATTAAGACATCATAGAGGAACTTCCTCTCATGCAACACCAACCAACACACTTCTGATGTGATGAAAGAAGAAACAGAGGAGCTTGCTTTTAGTAGAATGTGGATAACCAATCAAAGAGATACCTGCAAAAGGAATAAGAATTGAATCATATTTTTTTCTGATATGAAGCAAATCATCTAATGGAATATCATGCTTGAGACCAGCAAATGATATACGATTCTAATTCTTAATAAAGCAATATGTGATACTTTCTTAATGGTTTTAATAAAGATAGAACAGGAACTCCTTTTAACAATTATTTTAAATACCCTATAACAAAGCTCTTGAATCATAGGAAGACTAGACACAAAAATAAGAGCCTCGAGAATTCAGAAGTTTAAGTATCACCAAGCAACTGCTCAATCCTGAGGAAGAAAAAATAGAAGAAGAGATTGTGAGATGTTTCCATTCAATGTATAAATCTGTAGGCAGGATGTTCCCCATGCAATCAATAAAAGTACTTATTTTCCTTTCTCCTTTGCTACTAGGAAAGTAAGGAATCGCTATTAGTGCATGACCTTAAGTTGCATTGGTTGTGTCATGTGTGACGTCCGCCAATGATGGATCATCGTTGTTCATTACTCTAGACTTTCTAGGAGTCAATTTTGGTTTGCCCCTTCCCTCTTATTAGCCATACTAGTAGTCGTACCCGCGCGATGCGCGGTCAGTATTAAAAAATATTAATTTATTTTAAATTTTATTCAATTGTTCTTAATAATATTATATAAATTTTAATGAACAAAATCTATGTTAAACTAACGGGACTCATACAGGGAGCGCATTGAATAATTTTTTTGTTATGTAGTTTTATTTATTATATCATCTAATATTTAATATTATTACATTGCTAATAGAAAGTTTTATTAGCATATTACTTTATTAAATATTTTTCTATGAAAGTTTTTTATGTCTTTATTTTCGTTTTATTTATTTTAAAACTCCAACTTGAAACTAATTCCCAATTTGAATTGGTAATTTATTATTTTTTAATTTTTGTTTTTTATTTTAAAACTCCAACTTGCAATTACATTCCGATTTGAATGAGTGGTTTTTCTTCTCTTTCCTTCGTTTTTTTATAGCTATTTTTTTTTTTGCTTTTTTATTTTAAAATAATTTATAAAATCCAACTTGAAACTACTCCCACCCAATTTGAATGGGTAGTTATTATTTTATATATTTATTTTTAGTTTTTTTAATTATATTTAATTATAAGATATCTGTATTTATTAATTCAAATAAAGTAACCAATTTATATATATATGTTAGTTTTTATTTTATTTTATTGTTTTAATTTTATATATATATTTAAATTCAAAAATAATAACCAATAACTTTTTTTTCTATATTTTTCTTTATTATATTAGCCATTGTTTAGTATTCGCTTTCTTTTTGTAATATATGAGAAGATATATAATTTATAATGGATATCTATTAAACTGTCGGAAGTTATATAGGGAGCGCATTGAATAAGATTTTTGTTATGTATTTTTCTTTATTATATCATCAAATATTTAATATTATTACATTTGTAATAGAAATATTTATTAGCATATTACTTTATTTAATATTTTTCTCTAAAAGTTTTTTAATTTCTTTATTTCGTTTTTTTATTTTAAAATAATTTTTAATACTCCAATTTGAAACTACTCCCAAATTTGAATCGGTAATTCATTATTTATTTAATTTTATTTTTTATTTTAAAATTATTTTAAACTCCAACTTGAAACTACTTTCCGATTTGAATGGGTAGTTATTTTTTTATATATTTATTTTTCTTTTTTCATATTTAATTATAAGATATCTATATTTATTAATCCAAATAAAATAACCAATTAATATATATATATATATATATAAATTCAAAAATAATAACTAATAACTAATTATGCCATGTGACATTTTTTTAGGTTGCCACTTGGCCTAAGGAGAGGGCATTTTCCTCTTGGGTATTAAATTCTTTATATATTTATTTTTTGTTTTTTTATATTTATTTATAAGATATTAAAATATTTATTAATCCAAATAAAGTAACCAATTAATATATATATATATATATATNATATATTTAAATTCAAAAATAATAACTAATAACTAATTATAAACTAAATAACTAATTATGCCATGTGGTATTTTTTTAGGTTGGCTTAAGGAGAGGGCTTTTTCCTCTCTTTTTAATAATATATAGATTACTCTCTAATTTGAATTGGTAGTTTTTTATTTTTGGTTATTTTTTTATTTATTATAAAATAATTTTAAAACTCCAATTTGAATTAGTAGAATATTTTTTTGTATTTTTTTATTGATAATTATAAGATATCTATATTTATTAATTCAAGTAGTTTAACCAATTAATTCAAAGTTTAAAATTTAAAAAATAAATAGTTACAAAAGTAGTTTATTTTGTCTTAACAATTCTACTTGGCTTTTTGGGGTTAAGACACTTGTCTTAATATAGTGCTTTTGCTTCTCCTCCTCCTCCTCCTCCTCCTTGTCCTCCTCCTCCTCCGACTACTACTATATTAGGAAGAAATTACTCTCTAATTTAAATTGGTAGATTTTAATTTTTTGTTATTTTTTTATTTATTATAAAATAATTTTAAAACTCGAACTTGAATGAGTAGAATATTTTTTTTTTATTGATAATTATAAGATATCTATATTTATTAATTCAAGTAGTGTAACCAATTAATTCAAAATTTAAATTTTTTAAAAAAAATTAGTTACAAAAGTAGTTTATTTTGTCTTAACAATGCCACTTAGCTTTTTGTGGTTAAGACACTTGTCTTAATGTGATGCTTTTGCTTCTCCTATTCTATATAGATAGATAGGTTTGGAACCCTATACAATGGGCCGCTTGCCGCTTCAGCAATAAAATTATCAAAATTCGTTTCTCCCTTTTTCTTCCTTCTTTATAATTAGAAAGAAGAAAGATGGACAAGGGAATCTCATCTAAAGACATGGAATAAGAAACAATCCTATTGGTGTAGATTCCATAACCTTTCCAAAAATGGAAAGTTCTGACACATTTGGGATTTTTTGGAAATTAAAACCCGATACGAATTCATGAGCTGGCATGTATAGAATCAAAAATAAGATATTGTCAGATTTGATTGAAAATCTCGATATAGGTATTCGGATTAGTATCTTAAGGTGGAAATCATTATTTTTAGTCTGCCAATCACTAGGGGTTTAAAGCTGTTTATGCTGAAATCTTATGCAAATCTTTACTTTGATGAATTTTACTTTTTTCCTGCATAAGGCTCTGTCACATTTTTAATTAAAGTTTTAAACTTAATTTCTTACTTGAATAGCGACCATTCATTCACAAAGTTGCAGAAAATCTCAAAGACCAGAATTTTCTAAAAATGAATTCATGCTCCATGTCAAAACTAAAATAAGAGCTTTTTTGGTACGATAAGTCGATCACCAGGAACAAACTGATTGCTAATAAGCATTCAAGTTACTCCTGCATCTTTTCCGCTTAAATCGTAATGAGATATAAGCATATCCAATATTTGAGCTTCCACTTTAGGTAAAATATCCTGTAGGATTCAGTATTTGACAGTTGTTCTATTTATTTGGTACTAGACAATTGACAGTCAATGACATCAGAAACAGAAAGCTCTCTATATTTTTAGTGGCATATAATCGATGATAAGGTCAAAATACTCCTAGGAAAAACCAATAGGTTCAATAATAGCGAATAATAATGAAAGTTCTCTATATTTTTACTAGCATATACATCTATGATAAGGTCGAAATACTCCTAGGAAAAACTGATAGGTTCAAAATCAACGTACTAACATGACTAAAACCTATTCCCAACTAGTAGATATCACCTATATTGAATCTTTTTATTCCATTGTGTCCTATCTTTAGCCAAGTTAGAATTTATTCCAAAAATTTGTAGGTTTTCGAGAAAATTTCCTTCCATGTGATTCTCGGCCCGTTTTAAGTTTTAACACCCTCATTCACCAAAAAAGTAAACATGCACATAATGTTAACTTTTTCCTTTGAGGTGAAAAATTGAGAGCACTTACCGCTGACAGCAAAACTTGATTAGATACTTGTTGGGCAGCCTTGTTTTTCCCTGGAGGCACAACGGAAGGACAAATCAATAGGAAGTACAACAAGAAATAAAGAAATCATAAAGAACACATAAATGCCTCCACCAATATTTAACTAAATAAAGTAGCATGAATCTACTGAACTGCTGGTTCAAATTCATCAGTTGTATGATCTATACCTTAAGAGATTTAATATATCATGTGTGTGATCATTGCAAGGAAATTTAATGGCAGCTCTTGTGATGCTAATTGATGAGAAAAATCTTCAAAATGAAACTGTAGATAATATATAGAAATGGAAGGTGATTCGCAGCTCCATAAGCAAGCCAGTGGAAAATATGTGCATATTCTAAGTATCAACTTCAGAATCAAAGGATAAAGAGATGCAGAGGGGACAGAGGAGATGACCAATTTTCAGCTTCTAATAACCACAGTTCTTCACTCATAAGATAATGAAGTAAGTGGTATTCTATTATTAGACCAGATCTTGTCTCAAAGTTGAAGCAATTGCCAATTTAAACATACAGAAAGGCATATATACACATGGATTGCTCGCTCTCTCTTTTTTCTTCTTCTGGTGCTAAGGCATTTACCTGAACAGTTGTATAGATTTTGTGGATTTCTAAGATGAAATCCATATTGTATCGTTCTTTTTTCCCAGGATGCCACTTGTATAATGATTTGACAACAGTGAATTATATAACATTGCTAGCACCTATCAAAAATGAAAAGAAGCTTATTAGAATTCTCAGTTTAACTGAAGGATTTTTATGAAGAATTACACAGCCAGCACGGAAACAGGTCATTTCCAGTTCATTTAAGATTTTATATGTGATATAAATTTAATAAAAAATATGGAAGAATTAATTTTTTTTCCCTGGTAGGATGCAGTAGTAAGTTTTTTATGAAAAAAAATCCACCCTGTGGTGGCAAGGGGTGAGGCAGACCACAAGATACGCATGAAAAGATTACCACACAACTCCAAGAGGTTTCAATTGCACAAGTTTGATTAAGTCATGTCAACCAGAAAGTTTTTAAGTCACTGATGATTCATGGACTTAAAGAGTAAACTCTTTTACATGCTAAGCTCATACTTAAATCTACAACAAATTCTTGTCCTTCATGGGCAAATCTATCAGAAGGAAGATTAGTTTCAGTTTCTACTTTTGCTTCTTAAGTCAAACTGGAATTTGCGCCGAACGGGATCCCGGCTGTCATCTATCCATTTTTGGCCACACAAGGTTAAGCTCCTGGAGAGGACTATCTCACTTGACTAGAAGAGCAAAGGGCAGAACACATCTCTTTTTTATTTGCTAATTCTTGTTTGACTTTCTCTCTTCCTAATAAATGAATAGCACTTACTAAGAAAATAGATGATCTGGTATATAATTTGTATGAATTTCCATAAAGTCAACAAACAGGATATCCATTTTGCGCAGGTGGTCTCTTAGTCCTAATATGTTGGGTCTAAGATTTTACAACTTGATTTCACGACTTATGAACATCACAAATTACAACACAGGAGCCATTCATAATGCAGCAGCTAAGTTTTATGAGGCTAAGTGATACATTTACAAGTATGCAATGACCACAGCGCGCCCATGTGAACCTACAATCCTAATTGCTTACCATGTGACCCTAAATAGTGACAATTGACAAACCGCTTCCCTGGAACACTTCCTCAGAGAACCAAAGACGACATCATGCTAGCTGTTAAGGGCCTATAGTCTCTACCAACTATGTTAACCACAGTTTAAGAAACTCAATTATGCAACTTAGGGAGGTCCTAGAAACAATGATAAAAGACGGTTTTTACCATACCCAAATACATTTATCATGGTGAGGTACACTAACAAGTTTATCACATAAACACGACAACATAATACGTCGTAACTATTATGAGAAGATTATCCTATTTTATAACGTTGGTGTCCAGGTCAGCTTGTGACACCTTGCCTAATCCACTGGGTACCAACTATCTCCCACCAACATCACTAAGACTTCAGTAAACGAGAAAAATCACCTAGCATCTTTTTTGTCTCCGTCGGAATTTGAATTCTAGCCGTGGAAACAACCTCTTGCAGAAGCAGGGTAAAGCTGCGTACAATAGACCCTTGTGGTCTGGCCCTTCCCTGAACTCCACGCATAGCGGAAGCTTAGTGCACCGGGCTGCCCTTTTTGGAATTTGAATTCTGGTCTTCAATGATTTTCACCACACTATATTGACCGCTGGCCATACCCTTAGGTGCAAAAATAACAAAAGCATAATGTTGCTTGATTTTCATATAATAAGATCTAAATATTTAATATCTTTAGCATCAAAGAGTGTGGCCTAGTGGTCAATGAAGTGGTTTACGAACCATGAGGTCTCAAGTTCAAATTCTAATAGAGGCAAAAATACTAGATGATTTCTTTCCATCCCCAAGCCTTGATGGATTGAATTATTCGATACTTGTGTTGGTGGGAGCTAGCAGGTACCCCAAGGATTTAGTCGAGGTGCGCGCAAGCCTTCGGACACCACGTTTATAAATTAAAAAAAATTAATATATTTACTTCTAGGAAATATTATAATGTAGTAACTCGGAAATTCATGCTTTTTAACCTTAAGGAGCAGTAGAAGCCTTAGTTCTTCTAGATGTCATAAATTATCTTTTTATGAGAGACATGCTTAGTAAGAGCATTTGACCAATGAAAAAATTCTTTTAGCCCCAAACTTCTACCACTACGATCTCAATCTCACTAATCAAAACTAATGTCATGAATACTTTCCTTTTCGTTTAGTCCAAACTAATAAATCATTAATGTGTGAATGTATTATTTCTTGTAGGATTTGCAAATATAATCAAGAAAGCAGGATTAGGAAACTTCGTGACAGTCATGGAAAGTCATACTTGCTATTAACACCAAATCTTCATAAACCTTGCACACTAAACACTCATTCAATAGAAAATAGAATGAAATTGGAGTCTTTATTGTTTAAGCATTTATGACGACTTGAAGAATTGGGATGAAAAAACTTCAAGTTCACAATGTATATCTTTACTTTAATGCTCTATCTTATGACAGTTATTAGAGAAAGACAAAGGAAGTCACAAATGGAATATACTTATTTAATTATGACTTCCTCCGATGCTACTTGTAACGGGTCGGACGCCCTCTAGTCATAACTTGCTGAAATTGGAATGACCTAGATAGAAGGGTTTTGGACCTAAGTTGCTCGGACTCTTCACTTACAGCGGCGCACCCGTGTCGACACTACGTGGGTATGGGCGTAGGTGTGGGTGTGTGATCTGTACTAGATCTGGTCAATTGATTTTGAGTACTTTGACCAAAATCAACGGAGAAATTCGGGACATATGCAATGATTTTTGAAATCAAACCAAAAGTTAGGGTGAAATTTAAGAAAACGAAATACCGTGTATATAGAAATTTATATATCAGTCATTTTCCTTTTATCTCCTCCTCGGATACTCCTCTTGACCAAGTTTTTTTCCTTCTTATAATACCTTTTAAGTTTTTCACATAATATCTCACAATTTAGATATATCTTTATAGTTCTATTTTTAGATATGTTAATTATTTTTAGCCAAATCCACACACCCGTATCCGTACCTGGATTTGTACTCCCCGTTTCTTATAATTTAGATCATGAAGGATCCGACCTCTAGATCCGCACCCATATCGGACACCCGCACTGAGTCCGAGCAACTTAGTTTTGGTCTACTTGCAAAGACAACGAGTAGTTTAAAATATGTTAGCTTTAGGAAGCAACTTGAAGAATATAGAAGTCGATCAAGGTAAAGAAAGATGGCTTTCAAACATGTTATGTTATGATGGCAAGATCAGCTATCTCAATAGTATTATAAAAAGTCATCGCTTCACCACTTAGAACGACGAAATAGTGCGAAGCGAGGAGTTATCGCTTCGTGGGTGAAGCCATGCGCTTCACGGAAGTGTGCGCTTCAAATAATGATGCG
>MU685967.1:16313-41903 GCA_026770625.1 Nicotiana glauca | reverse complement strand
ACGAATCCCTTCAAGCATTGCAAGAGGCACACTCTGGAGTATGTGGTGCACATCAATCTGGGCCAAAACTTCATTTCCACATAAAAAGAATGGGTTATTATTGGCCAACCATGGTGAAAGATTGTTTGGATTACGCTCGGAGGTGTAAAGTTTGCCAATTCCATGCTAACTTCATACATCAACCACCTGAAGTATTACACCCAACTGTTTCTTCTTGGCCATTTGATTCTTGGGGTTTGGATGTTGTTGGTTCATTGCCAAAGTCTTCTGGTGGACATCCATACATTTTGGCCACGACTGACTACTTCTCGAAGTGGGCTGAAGCTATTTCTCTTAAGGAAGTAAAGAAGGAAAATGTGGCTAACTTCATCCGAGTCAATATTATCTATCGCTTTGGCATTCCTCGATATATATTGACAGACAATGGTAAGCCATTTGATAACAAGTTGATGAATAAAATATGTGGTCTTTTTGGCTTCAAGCAACGCAATTCCTCCTTGTATTATGCTGCTGCCAATGGACTTGCTGAAACATTTAACAAAACACTCTGCAACTTGTTGAAGAAGGTTGTCTCTAAGTCTAAGAGAGATTGGCATGAAAGTATGGAAGAAGCTCTTTGGGCATATAGGACCACATATCGCACACCAACGCAACCTACCCCTTATTCGCTTGTTTATGGAGTTGAAGCAGTCCTTCCACTTGAGCGTCAAATCCCATCGTTGCGGCTTGCCATTCAAGAAGGACTCACTGATGAGGAAAATGCTCGGTTACGCCTTGAAGAATTGGAAGCTCTTGATGAAAAGAGGCTAGAAGCTCAACAAAGCCTTGAATGTTATCAAGCTCGCTTGTCTCGATCTTTTAACAAAAGGGTACGCCTTAGATCTTTCCAAGTGGGTGACCAAGTTCTTGTGGTCAAAAGGCCTATTATTACCTCTCGTCGATCTGGGGGCAAATTCTCTGCAAAGTGGGATGGATCATATATCGTACAAGAGGTATACTCAAGTGGCGCTTACAAGATAGTTGACTCGGAAGGTTTGCGGATTGGACCCATCAACGGGAAATTCATGAAGAGATACTATCCTTGAAGAAAACAAATATTCTCCTTGACGCACGAGCATAAACTGCATGTTACTCCTGGCTCGCAAGAGTATAAACTGTGCACGATCCAAAAAAAAAGTCCGATGGGTTGAAAACCTCGAAAGAGGCGGCTTAGGAAAAAGTTAGGATATCAAAAAAAAAAGTCCGCTAGGTTGAAAACCTCGAAATAGGCGGCCTAGGCAAAATTTAGGATGCAAAAAAAAAACAAAAAAAACTCACCCATTTCGAGCTACGGAATGACTTGATCCTCTTCACCGAGGTACGTAGGCAGCTTAGAGTTTCATTCTAAGTTCAGTCATATGAGTTCAAGAAATACATATTACCCAAGGCATTATTCAAATGAGGTCAATGGGGACAAGCCCTCCATGTCAAATGAGGTCTTTGATGGAATGATTGTAGTTTCTTTAATAAGAGGCTAAATATTCAAGTTGAAAGCTCCAATTCTAAGTCAGGTTGATTTTGTCAAGTCTATTACATTATCAATTTGAAGTATTCAAGCCCGCTAGGTCTTAAAGTTGCAGTATTCAAGTGCGCTAAGTCATCAAATCCATAAAGTATTAAAAACAAAGAAGCTCACTCGTTATAAACTGTAGAATGACTTGATCCTCTTCACCGAGATTGGTATATTTAAGACAATTATAGTCTTTAGCAGGCTGCAAAGTTTTCAAGACTATCATGTCTTTTAGCTGAATTCTTCAAGTTTGCCAAGTCCCCAAGTTGAATTCTTCATATTTTCTATATCATTGATTTGGAATCTCTGCATGCTAAATCTTCAAGTTAAAGTTGAGTTAAATTCTTCTAGTCCGCTAAGTCTTCAACTATCCAAGTCTGCCATGTCTTAAAGTTGAATTCTTCAAAGTGGCTACATCTTCAAGTTTAACTCTTATACTTTAACCTTCAAGTTGAATCATCAAGTTAAAATCTTCAGTCTTCAAGTCGAAGACTTCAAATCTGTCAAGTCTTCAAGTAGAAGCCTACAAGTTTGCCATGTCTTCAAGTTGAAATGTAAAAAAAAAAAATCTTCGATTGTGAGGTTATATTTACTAAAGTAGTATCTTTAAAATTGATTTCTTATTCTACCTGCAAAAAAGAAAAAAAGAAAAAAAAGAAAAGGAGAAACATATCTGTATAAAGAAGATCATAAAATTACCTGTGAGGATTGAAGTTGAAGAGATATTCTTGATGGTCAGCTTTTTGAAAAAAATAAAAAAAAATCATGCTTCATATAATCTTTGATTCATGTATCTCGAAATGAGGACGAGTTTTCATTCCTTTGCGCCAAAAGGTCAAATCTTTTGGTGGTGAAGTAAAATCTTCAAGTTAGACTGTATGATGGACTTTGCTGGTCTTCGTCTTGGGCAAAATATAGTCTTCAGCTTAGACGGTGTAATGGTATTATCCTCGGACAAAGTTTCAACTTAGACGGTGTAATGATCTTATCCTCGGACAAAGTAATGGTCTTCAGGTTGGATGGTTGTCTTCGCCTTTGCAAAATAAATCTTTGGCTCAAACGGTGTAATGGTCTCTGCCTCAGATAAAAAGTAAAGTCTTTGGCTTAGATGATGTAATGGTCTTTGCCATAGATAAAGAAAGTCAAGTTTCAAATAAAGTGAAGTCTTTGGCTTAGACAGTGTAATGGTCTATGCCTCAGATAAAATGATGTTAAATCTTTAAACAAGATGAAGTCATTAGTTTAGACGGTGTAATGGTCTTCGCTTCAGACAAAATAAGTCTTTGGCCCAGAGGGTATAATGGTCTATGCCTCAGATAAAATGAAGTTAAATCTTCAAAGAAGATAAAGTCATTAGCTTAGACGGTGTAATGGTCTTTGCTTCAAACAAAATAAATCTTTGGCCCAGACGGTGTAATGGTCTATGCTTCAGATAAAATGAAGTTAAATCTTCAAACAAGATGAAGTCATTAGCTTAGACGGTGTAATGGTCTATGCTTCAGATAAAATAAAGTTAAATCTTCAAACAAGATGAAGTCATTAGCTTAGACGGTGTAATGGCCTTCGTTTCATACAAAATAAATCTTTGGCTTAGATGGTGCAATGATCTTTGCCTGAGATAAAGGAAAATCTTTGGCTTAGACGGTGTAATGGTCTATGCTTCAGATAAAATGAAGTTAAATCTTCAAACAAGATGAAGTCATTAGCTTAGACGGTGTAATGGTATTCGTTTCAAATAAAATGAAGTCTTTAGCTCAGACGATGTCTTCGCTTCAGACAAAATAAATCTTTGGCTCAGACGGTGTAATGGTCTTTGCCTCAGATAAAAGTAAAATCTTCTACTTGAGACGGTGTAAAGCCTTATCCTTATTCAAAGTAATGTCATTGTCTTGTATGAAGTAATATTTTTGCCAACATGAGAAACGTTTTGGGCAGATAATTTTCTTTTAAATCACTTCGAATTTGCTACTTTCTTGAGCACTTGATAGAAAATTTTGGGAAGAAAATAACAATTCGAGCAAAAGTTGGCATGGAAAATACAATACATTAGTGATTCTACAAGCAAAGTTTTCATAAAAGAAAAGTTGTCAGTAGAAAACTTTACTACTTGACATTGCATAAGAAGAAAGTACACGGAGCATATTCTATAAGCTTGTACCTTTCTTTGACAAATTTCAAGGAGGTGAAAAGCAATGAACTAAAAAGGACGTGCTCTGTGCTTTCTATTAGACTTAGGTACTCTGGGAATAAATCAGATTTGGTTCATTACTTTTGGAAGAAGATTAATTACAAGTTCATATGATGCATTAGGTGACTGATAAGCAAAATATTTGTAAAAGAATGATATATTTACCGTGAATTTCTTCATAAAAGAAAAACAAAGAACGTTATCTCATAGGAAAACACTTCTTGGATGAATGATTATTCACTGGATTGTTGTTAACAAATTACAAATGGAAGGGCTCTTTTTATAGTATAAGCTTGCAGTGGTTGACTCCTAGTCCAATAATAACTAAGCTGAGCATTCAAAATTGGATAAGGTAGAGGAAGTTACAGTCCAATTGTAACATAAAAACTCTTAAAACTATCCAGTGTGATGACTCCATACAAATCCAAATCCCGTGGAATTAGGCATCAAGATGGCGGACGATTAATTTGATAAGATACACTCAATTTTTGTCTCTTAGCTTTCTAAAGTTAAGCTCAAAATAGCTAAAATATCCAGGTGCTTCATGTGGGAGCGTATGTGATATGTACTGATCTTAACTGAAGTTTTGATCGATGGATTTGCAATTGTGAAAACTAAAATTCTAAGTTAAGATCCAACAATAAAGAGAACAAAATTTGGCACAACGCAACATAAGCTTCTTTGTCCGTCTTTGGAGAAATTCAGAACGTCCATGACTTGTGATATACCTATACATTTGGTTTTTTTCTAGCAACCATGCAATTGCAAATCAACCACGTAAAACACCTAAATACAAAAGGTTTGATTGATTTCTATAATCAATCAAATTCACTGTTCCATCCAAAAGTGAGAAAGAACTTGCGAGAAGATAATTAAAAATCTCATGTCTTACTTCAAGGCTAGTCTTTAAGGATTAACAAGCTTATACCCCGACACGCCTTAAAGTAAGGGACATTTGTAAGCATTTAAATTTTATTGAATTTAAATCCATAAAATAATTTGGACTATATTAAATTAAAGATAACATTCAAGATAAATAGCGTGGCTAGTAAATTGGGTTAACTCAATATATATGTATTGGGTTAGTCCATTTAATTGGACTACAAATTAAATGATAAGCCCACTTTATTAGTCCAAGGTCTAAATGGCTATGAGCCCATCTTAAAGCCCAGGCTCATGCCACGTATCAAGTGATGTGGCAATCCAAGTCAAAAGAACGAGCCAACAAAATCATGCCATGTGTCAAGTGATGTGGCAATCCAAGACAAGTAAATGAGCCAATGAAATCATGACATGTTTCAAGTGATGTGGCAATCCAAGACAAATAAATGAGCAAATTAAATCATGCCAAGTGTCTGGATGGTATTGGTCAGTTCAGACGGACCAATCAAATCGCAGAGCCACATCACCCCCTACAACTATAAATAGAGGTCTTCATAAAGCTAGAAGACACCAGAATTAAGAACAAGAAGCAAGCAGAGAGCTCGTGGATCAAACACCGCAGATTTCTCTACAAGCTACAAGTTCAAGCACTCAAGCTACAAGTTCAAGCACTCAAGCTACAAGTTCAAGTTCAAGTTCAAGATCAAGAACGAAGCCAAATCAAATACCAAGGCGTTCAAGATCAAATTACTTGTTCGTGATCAAGCACAAATTCAAGTTCAAGGAGGAGATTCAAGATCAAGCTTTATAAGCCTTTGAATCAAATCAAAATCAAGTTCATCAATATACTTTACATTCTTGAAGAATCAGAGGAATACCATAGAGATTGTAACACTTTCATTTGTTGAAATCAAATACTACATTTGTCACGCAATTTTTCGGTCTTGATTATTTAATTTTCTCGACGCGAATATTTGTTGTTACAGATGTATTTAAACTATTGTATTCATGAATACAGCAGCAAAAATAGGCGTGAATCTGGGAAGTCTAACTAATCAGTTGTTGTATTGGACTGTATTCATAGAGTGAAACATGAGATTACAGCTGGACAGATTATTATATTCGACTGTATTCGCGGCGTGAAATATGGGATTACACTGTTTTTAAAACGGAAAGTGAATCAATTAACATAATAGACTCCTAATATAACTCAACAAACTCAATTATAGCACACAAATTTTGTATTTTCAGTTATAAAAAATATTCTCAACTGAAAAATACCCAAAAATATAGCAATCTTCAGAGAAATTATATAATACATCTGAATACATAAATTATATTAATTATAAAAAATATATGAATACATTCATGACATATAGCGAGAAAGTGAATACAATGAAATACATAGCATACAACGGGATACATTAAAGTACAATAAAAAAATAGTGAATACAATGAAATACATGGAATACAATAAGATACATTGAATTCAATGAAAAAAAAGACAATGAATACAATGAAATACATGAAAATATATTGAAATATATTAACAGAAAATAAGTTGCTCAGCCCCAAACTCCGCCGTCTTTATTCTAGATAATGTATTACTATATTGCTTGTTCACAGCTTGATATAGCTCCAAAGCAGGAAAGTTCCGGTGAGTTTCGGATCCAAAGCAAGCACATTAACACCATATTGACAATTATCTCTCGAAATCTATATCAATTGAGACCACCATAGTCCAATGGTATTAGCAGAAGTTTTCTTCACAACAAATGCAAGTTCGACTCCAATTACCACCGAAACATAGCAAGTTTCGGTGAGTTTCGGTAAGTCAAAGCAAGTACGAAGCTGTTCTAGGTCGTCGTCGGTGACACTCTTCGATCGGCGATGGTCGGGGAGCTTCGTGTGGTAATTTCCTTTTCGCTTGAGCCAGTCTTCTTCTCGAAGCATATCAGGAGACCATGATTTCTGCTTGAATAGCGGCGATAGATCTTCCCGTTCCGACATGGCGTCTGCAGAAAATTACACGCGCCGCCGTGTTGGAATGAAAAGCTTGATTGAGGTTTTATGTAGATTGGAATGAAAAGAAAATAGTGTGGGTGAGAGGAATTGGGAGAAGAGAATGGGATTTATCAAAGTAGAGAGAGAAAGAAAATAGTGTAACTGAATAGCGTATTTAGTGGCTTAGGGCTAGGAGGTAACCAACTTAAATATTTTGCTATAAACCTTAAAAAGTATCTATAGAATATAATTTTTTTAAATGGTATTTATTTAAAATAAATAAGGTGTTAGCCTTTGCTATAGGAAGTAAAAATTCCTATTTTAAACTTGGTTTGATGCTTGACAATAAAATGGACCGAGAATGGGCCAAGCAGTCTCTCTTAAATAGTCTCTATATCTTCAACAAGTAAAAGGTAAAATTTACGCGCACAATACTCTTCTCAAACCCCGCTTGTTAATTATAAAATGGATCAAGACAAGAAAATGATTCTAGTTTCCTTTTGATTAACGAAAAGAGTATTTTTATATTAATAGTATAATGGAAGGTAAAATTAAACCTTTTTCTTATATAAATTATACATCATTTTTTGTTATTATATTTTTTTTTATAATTCTACTTGTTTGACCAAAAAGTATAAATTTTTTTGTTAAACTAATTAATAAAAGTATCAGGGGGTAAGTCATAGTTAAATATAATGAGTTTAGATCTAAAAATGGGTTTAAGCGGATAATGTGGGTCCATGTTATAATGGATTTAATGCAACATCCATTAAATGTCACGGTTGTCAATGAATAAGAATAATGATAAGAAATAAATACAATAAATGCCACCAAATGTAAATAAAGGAGAAGATTCACCCAATCTTGAATGAGGTGGATGATTCCTCCCTCTGACAAGGACGAGAAACAAGAAACTTATAAGAATATTGAAGATTTTCTCGGATCCGGTGAAAATGACAAGGAATAATCCAAAAGGACCAATCTCTTTAGAAATGTGTTCTTTGTATTTATCTATAGAGTTTGTTTTCCAAAGAGTTCTTATCATATACTAGAATTTTACATGCCTTTTGCCTTATCTCTCCTACTATTTATACGGGGTATTCCCAAAGAACCCTAAAAGGTACAAACGGAGGGAATATTCAATAATAATTCCTTTGAGAGTTTCAAATCTATACTGGCCGCTACTTCTATTCCTGCTGCTTAACTCGTCCCTGATGAACCACTCAGTGGCTTGTTTTGTTGACCACTGATCGACCTCGGCCAAACTGTCCATATCGATTTGTAGGTCACTCATGACAATCGCATATCGAATTTCTCTATTTTGATTTTGACCCATTGTGATGACCCAAAGGGTCATCACCTGTTTTTTCTTTCATTTTATGCTTTCGAGGCCTTGAAAACCTCATTTTTACTTGCTTCAATTTGCGTGAGCAGTCCGGGCGCGTAGCCGAAAAGCTTAAATATGAATTCTGTGTAAAAATTAATGAATTTTTATATTAATATGATTAAAGTTGACTTTGATCAAAATTTTAGATAAACGGACCCAGACCCGTAATTTGACGGTTCTGGAGGGTCCGTAGAAAAATATGGGACTCGGACGTATGCCCAGAATCGAAATCCGAGGTCCCGAGCCCGAGAAATGAATTTTTAAAAGAAATTATTTTCTGAAATTTATATGAAAAATTTGAAATGAAAGTGGATTAGAAAACGTTGGTATCGGGCCCGTATTTTGGTTCTGGCACCCGGTACAGGTCTTATATGTGGTTTAAGCGCTTCCTGTGAAATTTGGTTGAAATCGGACGTCATTTGACGTGTTTCGGACCTAAAACTCTAAGTTTGAAAGTTTGATAAAAAAGTGATGATTTTAAGGTTTGATTCCTCGTTTATGATGTTAATTTGGCGATTTAATAGCATGGTTAAGTTCGTAGGATGTTGTTGAGTTAGTGTGTGTGTTTGGTTAGAAGCCCCGAGGGCTCGGGAGTGATTCGGAGGCGGTTTGGGGTGTTTTGAACTTAGGAAATGCAGTAGAATTGCTGCTGTCAGTTGTCCAGTTTTTCCTTCTATGCGATCGCATAGGATAGGCAGCGATCGCATAGAGCAAATTGCTAAGGCTCAGGAATCCTTCTATGCGATCGCGTTATAGCCTCCGCGATCGCATTGTACAAAACTCAGCCCCCTTTATTTTATTCTATGCGTTCGCAATATTTCTTCTATGATCGCAGAGCTCATCAAACCTGACCCTATGCGATCGCATCCCCTCTTCCGCGATCGCATAGGGCATTTTTGCCCAGTTATTTTAAAAGCCTAAAAACAGAACAGTGACGGGATTATTCCAAATTTCACACGAGCTCTTCTTCTCCACAGCCCCTAGGCGACTTGTAGAGCGATTCTTCACCAAATATTCTTGGGTAAGTATTATCTAACTCGTTTTCTTCATTTTCTATCATCATCCATTGAAATCCTAGGCCCAACGTGTAATCTAGGGTTGAAATTTGGCGAAATGGGTAGAGTTAGGGCTTTTCTATTTTCTTCGATTTAGACCTCGTTCTGGGGTCGAATTTGAAAATAAATTGTATATTCGGGCTCGTGGGTGATATGGAATTGGTCCGAACCTCGAGTTTTGACCAAGCGGGCCCGAAGTCGATTTTGGAATTTTTGGAAAAAAGGTTGGGAATCTATATTTAGGCATTGGGTTTGATTTGTTTAGCTATTATTGATACTATAAAGTCGTTATTTCATATATTTGATTGAGTTGGAGCCGAATTCAAAAGGGAAAGCAGTCATTGTGGATTGATTTAGCCGAGGAAGTTGAGGTAAGTGTTTGGTCTAACTTTTGCTTGAGGGAATAGGAGTAGAGTCTTATTTGCTAATTGTTATTTGTCGAGTACGGTGTATAGGCATGGTGACGAGTATCTATACACTGGTTTCTAGCATGACCGTGTGTCCTTATATTGAGATTATCCTGAATTGTTGTGACTCTTCCATGCTTATTTGATGATTTCTATATACTGTAAAGAGCATGAGACAGAGATTATGATTACTAAACTCCGTGGAGCAATGGCTCGGGTTGCACGCCACAACAAATTATAGCTTAAGTGTGTTTGTTCCGGATTTAAGTTTCTGTTGGCTGTTCTATCCTTAAGTTTAGACTTCTTGTTTTAACTGTTGCCTCCCCACACCATGTTTCCCTCTCCTTTTATAAACTGCTTATTTCCTGTTTATTTTCCACAATATATTTCATAACTGTACAGGTTTATCTGGTAGTCTGGTCTAGCCTCGTCACTACTTTACCGAGGTTAGGTTAGGCACTTACCAGCATATGGGGTCAGTTGTGCTGATGCTACACTCTATGCATCTTTTTGCACAAATCATATCGCCGGAGCAGCAGCTTTTGGACAGCAGTAGGAGCGTTGGGAGTTGACTTCAGTCCAGAGATTCCGAGGTAGCCTTGTTGACGTCCGCATGGCCCAGAGTCTCTTCTATCCTTATTTTGTTTGTTGTCCTTGTACCGGAACAAACAGTATTGTATTTTATTCATACTCTGTTTTTAGTATTCTATAGACGTTCGTGAGTTAGTGACTGCAGTCTTGGGTAGATGTTGTAATTGAATTTCCGCACTTATTTTCAGTTAATTTATGTTTAAGACTTCCGCTTTTATATTATTGTCTCAATGTTGTTGATGTTTGCCTAAGAATGTATATAGTTAATTGGCTTGCCTAGCTCCTATTAGTAGGCGCCATCACGACTCCTAAGGGTGCGAAATTCGGGTCGTGACAAGTTGGTATCAGAGCACTAGGTTACGTAGGTCTCACGACTCACAGACAAACTTAGTAGAGTCTGAGGGATCGGTACGGAGACGTCTGTATTTATCCACGAGAGGCTACGAAGTTAGGAAAATTTCACTTTTTTTCTTTCTTGTCGTGCAATTCTGTTCCTCAAATACTGATTGTCTTTCTACTCTGTTCTTTTGCAGATGGCGAGAACACGTGCTTCCTCTTCTACCGCGTAGCAGCCTGAGCCTCCAGCAGTAGCTCCTACGAGGGGCAGAGGACGAGGCCGAGGCCGTGCCAGAGGATGAGGCAGGGGAGAGCTCAGCCCCGAGCAGCAGTCCTAGAGGTAGAGCCTCATATTGATTATGATGAGGAGGTTTCAGCCCCAGCAGCTCCGGTAGGCCCAGCTCAGGTCCCAGAGGGGTTCATAGCCACCCCAGTTCTTCAGGACGCTTTGGTCAGATTGGTAGGCTTTGTGGAGAGCATCACTAGAGCGGGTTTACTTCCAGTAGCACCAGCCACTTCTCAGGCTGGAGGAGGAGTTCAGACTCCAGCTACACGTACTCAGGAGCAGGTAGCTCCCCAGACTCAGGTTCCAGTGGTTCAGCCAGCTGTGGCAGTTCAGCCGGGTATTGTGGCCCAGGCCGGCGATGGAGCAGCTATGTCCGCAGATGCTTTGTGGAGGCTTGATAGGTTCTCCAAGCTCTTCACCACCACATTCAGCGGTACTTCTTCATAGGATCCACAGGATTTCTTATTTAGCTACCATGAGATCCTTCGGACTATGGGTATTGTGGAGACCAATGGGGTCGACTTAGCCACCTTTCGACTAGCAGGATCCGCCAAGACTTGGTGGAGGGACTATTGTTTATCCAGGCCAGCAGGGTCGCCTCGTTAACTTGGGACCAGCTTGCAGAGTTATTTTTGGAGAAGTTTCTCCCAGTTAATCAGCGGGAGGCTCTTCGCAGGTAGTTCAAGCACCTCAAGCAGGGCTCTATGACAATCACTCAGTATGAGACTCGGTTCATTGATCTAGCATACCATGCTATTGTTATACTCCCCGCCGAGAGAGAGAGAGGGGGTGCGGAGGTTTATTGATGGATTGATTCAGCCGATCCATCTCCAGATGGCTATGGGAGCCGGGAGTGAGATTTCTTTTTAGGAGGCGACCAATGCAACCCGTAGAGTTGAGATGGCTCTTGCCCGGGGAGGTGGTCATGGGTCAGATAAGAGACCCCGTCATATAGGTAGGTTCAGTGGTACCTCGTCTGGAGGTAGAGAGTCTTATGATAGAGGCCATCCTCCGAGGCCCTTTCAGTCAGCTCTCCAGATCTCTCATGGTACTTCATAGGGTCGTGGTTCTCAACCGAATTATTCTGACCAGCAGCTTCACAGTTCCTCATCAGCACCCATTAGTGCCTCACGACTTCAGAGTTTTCGGGGTGGACATTCAGGTCGATAGGTTCAGTCACAGTCTTCTTAGCTGCAGCATTCAGGCGGGTGCTATGAGTGTGGTGAGTATGGTCACATCAGGAGGGCTTGCCTGAGGTTGAGGGGTGCTCAGCCATAGCAGCAGGGTCCTCGTCCTATAATACAGGCATCAGGTGATCCACAGGCTGCCCAGCCAGCTAGAGGCGGGGGTAGAGGCCATAGAGGTGGAGGTAGAGATCATAGAGGAAGAGCTAGGACCGCCAGAGGTAGAGTCCAACCAGCAGCCGATCGTCCCAGAGATATGGTTCACGGAGGTGGGGCCCAGGCCCGGTGTTATGCTCTTCCAACCAGGCCAGAGGCTGAGTCTTTAGATGCAGTTATTACAGGTACTATTCTGGTCTGTGATAGGGACGCTTCCGTTCTATTTGACCCTGGGTCTACGTATTCGTATGTGTCATCCTATTTTGCACCCTACCTGGTTATGCCTAGTAATTATTTGGGTATTCCTATTTATATATCTATACCGGTGGGTGATTCTATAGTGGTTGACCGAGTTCATCGTTTCTGTGTGGTAGTGTTTGAGGGTCTTAAGACCCGTGTTGATTTATTACTCTTAGACATGGTGGATTTTGACGTTATATTAAGGATGGATTGGTTGTCCCTGTATCATGCTATCTTAGATTGTCACGCCAAGACCATGACCTTGGCTTTGCCAGATTTGCCCCGTTTGGAGTGGAGAGGGACCCCAGGGCATACCTCCCGCAGAGTTATTTCATATGTGAAGGCTCGACGCATGGTAGAGAAGGGGTGTTTAGCTTATCTGGCGTATGTTCGTGATTCCAGAGCAGAGGTCCCTTCTATTGATTCTGTTCCTATTGTTCGGGAGTTCCTCGAGGTTTTCCTTTCGGACCTGCCGGGTATGCCGCCCGACAGGGATATTGATTTCTGTATTGATCTGGCTCCGGGCACTCAGCTCATTTCTATCCTGCTGTATCGCATGGCCCTGCCAGAGTTGAAAGAGTTAAAAGATAAGTTGTAGGATTTGCTGGAGAAGGGTTTTATTAGACCCGGTGTTTCTCCTTGGGGTGCGCCAGTGTTATTTGTGAAGAAAAAGGATGGTTCGATGAGTATGTGCATTGATTACCGGCAATTGAACAAAGTGACAATAAACAACAAGTATCCACTGCCGAGGATTGATGGTTTATTCGACCAGCTTCAGGGTGAAAAGGTGTTTTCAAAGATAGACTTGAGATCTGGCTACTATCAGCTGAGGATTAGGGCATCTGATGTCCCTAAGACAGCATTCTGCACTCGGTATAGGCATTATGAGTTCCTGGTCATGTCGTTTGGGTTGACCAATGCCCCGGCAGCATTTATGGAGTTGATGAACCGAGTGTTTAGACCTTATTTGGACTTGTTCATGATAGTCTTTATTGATAATATCCTAGTGTACTCCCGCAGCCAGGAGGAGCACGAGCAGCACCTCAGAGTGGTTCTTCAGACTCTGAAGGATAGTCAGTTATATGCTAAGTTCTCGAAGTGTGAGTTCTGGTTGAGTTCGATTGCATTTCTAGGTCACGTTGTATCAGCAGAGGGTATTCAGGTGGACCCGAAAAAGATTGAGGCAGTCAAGAACTGGACTCGACCAGCATCAGCCACAGAGATTCGGAGTTTCTTGGGTTTAGCAGGCTACTACTGTCGGTTCGTGGAGGGGTTCTCATCTATTCCAGCCCCGATGACCAGATTGACCCAGAAGGGTGCCCAGTTCAGATGGTCAGATGAGTATGAGGCAAGCTTTCAGAAGCTCAAGACAACTCTGACTTTAGTACCGGTATTGGTTTTACCCACAGATTCAGGGCCTTATACGGTCTATTGTGATGTTTCCCGTATTGGACTTGGTGCAGTATTAATGCAGGATGGCAGAGTCGTTGCCTATGCTTCGAGGCATTTGAAGATCCACGAGAAGAATTATCCGGTTCATAATCTAGAGTTGGCAGCCATTGTTCATGCTTTGAAGATTTGGAGGCATTACCTGTATGGTGTGACCTGTGAGGTGTACACTGATCACAAGAGTCTTCAATACTTGTTCAAGCAAAAGGAGTTGAATTTGAGGCAAAGGAGATGGTTAGAGTTATTGAAAGATTATGATGTTACTATTTTGTATCACCCGGGGAGAGCCAATGTGGTGGCCGATGCATTGAGTAGGAAGTCTGCCAGCATGGGTAGTCTTGCTTACATTCCGGTCAGCCAGAGTCCGCTTGCTTTGGATATTCAGGCCCTGGCCAATCGATTTGTGAGGTTGGACATTTCTGAGCCTAGCAGAGTGTTAGCTTGCACGGTCGCTCATTCTTCATTAATGGATCGTATCCGATATCGGAAGTTTGATGATCCCCATTTGTGCGCCCTGAGAGACACGGTATAGCGTGGAGGTGCCACGAATGTGACCTTAGATGATAATGGTGTTTTGAGATTGCAGGGGCGAGTTTGTGTGCCCAATGTCGATGGGATTCGAGAGTTGATCTTAGCGGAGGCCCATAGTTCTCGATATTCTATTCACCCGGGCGCCGCGAAGATGTATCAGGACTTGCGGCAGCATTATTGGTGGCGTAGGATAAAGAAGGATATTGTTGCATATGTGGCTCGATGTTTGAACTGTCAGCAGGTTAAGTATGAGCATAAGAGTCCTGGNCGTTGACTCGGAAGAAGTTCGATGCGATATGTGTTATTGTTGATAGGCTGACCAAGTCAGCACATTTCATTCCTGTGGCAGTCTCCTATTAATCCGAGAGGTTAGCGGAGATTTATATCTGGGAGATTGTTCACCTTCATGGTGTGCCGGTATCTATCATTTCGAACCGGGGTACGCAGTTTACCTCGCATTTATGGGGTGCATTTCAGCGAGAGTTGGGCACACGGGTCGAGTTGAGCACAACGTTTCATCCTCAGACGGACGGTCAGTCCGAGTGGACTATTCAAATTTTGGAGGATATGCTCTGGGCTTGTGTTATCGACTTTGGAGGTTCGTGGGACCAGTTTTTGCCTTTAGCAGAGTTCGCCTACAACAACACCTACTAGTCCAGCATTCAGATGGCTCCATATGAGGCGTTGTATGGTAGGCGATGTCGGTCTCTATTGGGATGGTTTGTGCCGGGAGAGGCTCGGTTATTGGGTACAGATTTAGTTCAGGAGGCCTTGGATAAGGTCAAGATCATTCAGGACAGGCTTCGTTTGGCTCAGTCGCGGCAAAAGAGTTATGCAGATCGTAAGGTTCGGGATGTAGCTTTCATGGTTGGTGATCGGGTCTTGCTCCGAGTGTCGCCTATGAAGGGCGTGATGAGATTTGGGAAGAAGGGCAAGCTTAGCCCTAGGTTCATTGGTCCATTAGAGATTCTCGATCGTGTGGGAGAGGTGACTTACAGACTTGCTTTGCCGCCTAGCTTGTCAGTCGTGCATCTAGTGTTTTATATGTCCATGCTTCGGAGGTATCACGGCGATCCAGCTCACGTGTTAGATTTCAGCACTGTCCAGCTGGACAAGGATCTTTCTTATGAGGAGGAGCCGGTAGATATTCTAGACCGGTAGGTTCGACAATTGAGGTCGAAGAGTTTTCCTTCAGTGCGTGTCCAGTGGAGAGGTCAGACTCCTGAGGCATCGACCTGGGAGTCTGAGCCTAATATGCGGAGCCGTTATCCCTATCTGTTTTCCGATTCAGGTACTTCTTTCTTTTGTCCGTTCGAGGACAAATGGTTGTTTTAGAGGTGGAGAATGTGACGACCCAAAGGGTCATCACCTGTTTTCTCTTTCATTCCGTGCTTCCGAAGCCTTGAAAACCTCATTTTTACTTGCCTCGATTTGCGTGCGCAGTTCGGGCGCGTAGCCGGAAAGCTTAAATATGAATTTTGTGTAAAAATTAATAAATTTTGATATTAATATGATTAAAGTTGACTTTGGTCAATATTTTGGGTAAACGGACTTGAACCCGTGATTTGACAGTCCCGGAGGGTTCGTAGAAAAATATGGGGCTCGGGCGTATGCCCGGAATCGAAATCCGAGGTCCCGAGCCCGAGAAATAAATTTTTAAAAGAAATTGTTTTCTAAAATTTATATGAAAAATTTGAAATGAAAATGGATTAGAAAGCGTTGGTATCGGGCCTGTATTTTTGTTCTGGCGCCCGGTACAGGATTTATATGTGGTTTAAGCGCTTCCTATGAAATTTGGTTGAAATCGAACGTCATTTGACGTGTTACGGACCTAAAACTCTAAGTTTGAAAGTTTATGAAGTTTTATGAAAAAGTGATGATTTTGAGGTTTGATTCCTCGTTTATGATGTTGATTTGGCAATTTAATTGCATGGTTAAGTTCGTAGGATGTTGTTGAGTTAGTGTGTATGTTTGATTAGGAGCCCCGAGGGCTCGGGAGTGATTCGGAGGTGGTTCGGGGTGTTTTGAACTTAGGAAATGCAGTAGAATTGCTGCTGTCAGTTGTCCAGTTTTTCCTTTTATGCGATCGCATAGAGAAAATTGCTAAGGCTCGGGAATCCTTCTATGCGATCGCATTATAGCCTCTGCGATCGCATTGTACAAAACTCAGCCCCTTTATTTTATTCTATGCGTTCCCAATATTTCTTCTGCGATCGCAGAGCTCATCCAAACTGACCCCATGCGATCGCATCCCCTCTTCTGCGATCGCATAGGGCATTTTTGCCCAGTTATTTTAAAAGCCTAAAAATAGAACAGTGACGGGATTATTCCAAATTTCACACGAGCTCTTCTTCTCCACAGCCCCTAGGCGACTTGTAGAGCGATTCTTCACCAAACAGTCTTGGGTAACTATTATCTAACTCGTTTTCTTCATTTTCTATCATCATCCATTGAAATCCTAGGCCTAAAACATATAATCTATGGTTGAAATTAGGGGAAATGGGTAGAGTTAGGGCTTTTCTATTTTCTTCGATTTAGACCTCGTTTTGGGATCGAATTTGAAAATAAATTATATATTCGGGCTCGTGGGTGAATGTGTGATATGGAATTGGTCCGAACCTCGAGTTTTGACCAAGCGGGCCTGGGATCGATTTTGGAATTTTTGGAAGAAAGGTTGGGAATCTATATTTAGGCATTGGGTTTGATTTGTTTAGCTATTATTGATACTATAAAGTCGTTATTTCATGGATTTGATTGAGTTGGAGCCGAATTCAAAAGTGTGACAACCCAAGGGGTCATCACCTGTTTTATCTTTCATTCTGTGCTTTTGAGGCCTTGAAAACCTCATTTTACTTGCCTCGATTTGCGTGCGCAGTCCGAACGTGTAGCTGGAAAGCTTATATGTTAAATTCTGTGAAAATTTTTAAAATATGGCTTTAAAATGATTAAAGTTGACTTGGGTTAACATTTTGGGTAAACGGACCCAGACCCATGATTGGACGGTCCTGGAGGGTCCGTAGAAAAATATTGGACTCGGGTGTATGCCCGGAATCAAATTCCGAGGTCCCAAGTCCGAGAAATGAATTTTTATGTGAAATTATTTTCTGAAAATAATTAAAGAATTGGAAAGTAAAATTTGATTAAAAGACTGTGGTATCGGGCTCGTATTTTTGTTCCGACGCCCGGTATATGTCTTATATATTGTCTAAGCAATTGCTATAAAGTTTGGTTAAATTTGGATGTCATTTGACGTGTTTTGAGCTAGAAACTGTAAATGTGATATTTCATGGAGATTAGAAGGAAATCATGGGTCTTGAGGCCTAATTTGATGAATTATGATGTGTTTGGGCGATACAATCGCGCGGATGAGTCCATAGTATGTTCTTGAGTTTATATGTATGATCGGTTTGGAGCCCCGAGGACTCAGGTGAGTTTTGAGTAGGTCCCGGAAGGTCTTAGGCTTAGAAACATCTGATGGTTGTAGGTTCAGGGGTTGCAGGCCCCAGCGCGCTCGCGGTCAGCGCTGGAAGCCGCGCGGCCGCGGTACATTTCTGCGCGGTCCGCGTGGCTTGGGTTCAGAGGGCCATGGGTCAAAGTCGACCAGCGCGACCGCGCACCAAATCTATGCGGTCCGCGCTGGGAGATTCAGAGGGTGGATTTTGGGTCCATTCCACCAGCGCGGCCGCGCACCAAATCAGTGCGGTCCGCGCTGGGTAGGTTCAGAGAGTCATTTTTCTTCCATTCCTTAGCGCAGCCGCGGCGCACTTTTGCGCGGTCCGCGCTGAGCCTTCAGTAAGGTATAAAAGGTCGGGATTTTCAGTCATTTTTTACTTTTTTTCAAAACCCAAAACATAAGAGGTGATTTTCCAAACAAATCTTTTTCTTCAAAACGATTGGTAAGTGATTTCTAACTTATTTTCTTTACTCCTTAACATCTTTAAACATAATTTCAACTTCAAAACAAAAATTTTAATGGGGAAAATTTGGGAATTTAGGGTAGAACTAGGTTTTCTAAAATTGGAGGTTTTGGACCTCAATTCGAGGTCCGATTCTAAAATAACTCATATGTTTGAGTTAATGGGAGAAAGGGTAATCGGGTTTGAGTTCGAACCTCGGGTTTTGACCACGTGGGCCCGGGGGCATTTTGGAAATTTTTGAGTAAAATTTTGGGCAATTCATTTTCATGAATTCAAATTAATTCAATTAGCATTTGTTGATACATTTAAGTAATTTGTGACTAGATTCGAGCGGTTTGGTGGTGAATTCGAGGGGTAAAGCTATTCTAGAGGCTTGAATTGAGTTTGGAGCATTTGAGGTAAGTGTTTGATCTAACTTTGGCTTGAGGGAATAGGATTAGAGTATTATTTGCTAATCGCTAAATGTTGAGTACGGTGTATAGGCATGGTGACGAGTATCTATACACCGGTGTCTAGCATGACCGTGAGCCCTTCTTTGTGCTTATTTGGGGTTCTGTAAAGGCCCTTCCTTGTTTAATTGATGGTTTCGATATAATGTGAACAGTATGAAGAGGAAATATGATTTGTAGACTCCTTGGAGCGTTGGCTCGAATTATGACATGGTTAGGAAGTCAGAAATGAACAAAAGAGAAAGAGATGTAATTATTCCCTTGCCGGGACGTGTAAGTTATTGTTGTTGCTCCCTTGCCGGGAATTAACTGTTTAATTGTATTCTCCCTTGCCGGGATAGTTGAATTGATACTTGTTCCCTTCCCGGGAAACCATCATATATTATAAAATGGGATCGTGTGGAACGTCGACCACTTATATATTATAAAATGGGATCCTGTGGCACGCCGACCACTTATATATTATGAAATGGGATCGTGTGGCACGCCGACCACTTATATATTATGAAATGGGATCGTGTGGCACGCCGACCACTTATATATTATGAAATGGGATCGTGTGGTACACCGACCACTTATATATCATGAAATGGGATCGTGTGGCACGCCGATCATGTATTCTGTGTTAGAAGAGATCAGTTGTAGTTTTCCTTATTTATTCCTACCGTTCTATTTTATCTGTTATCCCCAAAAGCATGTTCCCCTCCCAGTCTTAATTATTACTTTCCACTGTTATTTTGTAGTACTTGTATATATATATATATATATATATATATATATATATCTGCATAGGTTTATTGGTAGTCCTGTCTAGCCTCGTCACTACTTCGCCGGGGTTAGACCAGGCACTTACCAGCACATGGGGTCGGTTGTGTTGATGCTACACTCTGTGCATATTTTTGCACAGATCACAGTACCTGAGCAGGAGCTTTTGGACCGCAGTAGGAGCATTGCTGACTTCAGTCTAGAGATTCCCGAGGTAGCGTTGCTGACGTCCGTATGGCCCGGAGTCTCTCTTATCTTTGTTTTTCGTTTGATTTCCTTTGTATCGGATCAGATAGTACTGTATTTTTGTTCAGACTTTGTATTTAGCATTCTGTAGAAGTTCGTGAGTTAGTGACACCAGATCTGGGTAGAGATGTATTTGAACTTCCGCACTTGGTTTCAGTTATTTATGTTTTGAGACTTCCGCTCCTATATTAATTGTCTCTTCTTTCTTTATATTGTTGATGTTGTTAAGAGAAGTATTAAATTAATTGGCTTGCCTAGCTCCTATTAGTAGGCGTCATCACGACTCCTGATGGTGAAAATTCGGGTCGTGACAAAAAGAAAAAGCGATCGTTGTGGATTGATTTAGCCGGGAAAGTTGAGGTAAGTGTTTGGTCTAACTTTGGCTTGAGGGAATAGGAGTAGAGTCTTATTTGCTAATTGCTATTTGTAGAGTACGGTATATAGGCATGGTGACGAGTATCTATACACTGGTATCTAGCATGACCGTGTGTCCTTATATTGAGATTATCCTGAATTGTTGTGACTCTTCCATGCTTATTTGATGATTTCTATATACTGTAAAGAGCATGAGACAGAGATTATGATTACTAAACTCCGTGGAGCAATGGCTCGGGTTGCGCGCCGCAACAAATTATAGCTTAAGTGTGTTTGTTCCGGATTTAAGTTTCTGTTGGCTGTTCTATCCTTAAGTTTAGACTTCTTGTTTTAACTGTTGCCTCCCCACAACATGTTTCCCCCTCCTTTTATAAACTGCTTATGTCCTGTTTATTTTTCGCAATATATTTCATAACTGTACAGGTTTATTTGGTAGTCTGGTCTAGCCTCGTCATTACTTCGCCGAGGTTAGGTTAGGCACTTACCAGCACATGGGGTCGGTTGTGCTGATGCTACACTCTGTACATCTTTTTGCACATATCACAGCGCCGGAGCAGCAGCTTTTGGACAGCAGTAGGAGCGTTGGGAGCTGACTTCAGTCCAGAGATTCCGAGGTAGCCTTGTTGACGTCTGCATGGCCCGGAGTCTCTTCTATCCTTATTTCCTTTGTTGTCCTTGTACCGGAACAAACAGTATTGTATTTTATTCAGACTCTGTTTTTAGTATTCTATAGACGTTCCTGAGTTAGTGACTCCAGTCTTGGGTAGAGGTTGTAATTGAATTTCCGCACTTGTTTTCAGTTTATTTATGTTTAAGACTTCCACTTTTATATTAATTGTCTCATTGTCTCAATATTGTCGATGTTTGCCTAAGAATGTATGTAGTTAATTGGCTTGCCTAGCTCCTATTAGTAGGCGCCATCATGACTCCTGAGGGTGAAAAATTCGGGTCGTGACACCCATGCACTACTAATAATTAACTATATCACAAGTTGACGTGTAATAATCGTATTTCTATTTCACATCAAATGAAACAATCGACAATCTTCATCCAATCTTTTGAAGTAACTTCCAAGAACGTTTTTTTGCAACACAAAAAACATGTTTGAACTTTGAACAGTCGTATTCTTCCCCGGAAAAAAACACATTTGTACTCTGTTTGGAATTTAGTTTAGAAATATTTCCACCAATAAACTTAATTAATTCCTTCCCATGTGACAGAACCTTTCGTTGCCACATGCCCACAGTTCACTTTATGTGATACGAAATTGTTGCAATTTTCTTTTACACACTAATATATGACAAAATTAACTACTAACGTTGTTCGAGGGGTTCCATCTTTATTTAATTTAGAGAGAACTATATGTACTCCTCCGTCTCATTTTATGCCACGCACTTTTATTTAATTGAATATGAAATTTAAGAAAGAAAAAAAATATTTAACTTGTGATCCAAAAATTGTTATAAGTATTTGTGTGGCTATTAATTATCTCATTAAGGTTAAAATAAGAAGTTTAAAGTTAAATTATTCTTAAATTTAAAAGAGAAATTTTCATAAAGCACTATTTTTTAGTAGTAATTAGCCATCTATAAATATCATTTGTTATATTACGGATTATTGATACCTTTTCTGTGGTTATAAGATGTATTTGATGTATTTAAGCTATTGTTTTCATGAATACAGTAGCAAAAATAGGTATGAATCAGGAAAGTCCAGCTAATAAGTTGTTGTATTCGAGTGTATTGACTGTATTCATTGCGTGAAACATGGGATTATAACTGGACAGATACTGTATTTACGGCATGAAACAAGGGATTACACTATTTTTAAACGGAAAGTGTATCAATTAACATAATAGAATCCTAATATAATTCAACAAATTCAATTATAACACATAAAAATTATATATCCGGCTATAAAAAAGATTCTCAACTGAAAAATATCCCAAAAACATAGCGGTCTTCAGAGAAAATATATAATACATGTGAATATATAAACTATATTAATTAAAAAATATATATGAATACATTCATGGCATATAGCGAGACAGTAAATACAATGAAATACATAGAATACAGTGGGATACATTGAAAAATAATGAAAAAAAGACAGTGAATACAATAAAATACATGGAATACAGCGAGATACATTGAATTACAATGAAAAAAAAGACAATGAATACAATGAAATACATGAAAATACAGCATGATACGTTGAAATATATCAACAAAAAATCAAGATGCTCAGCCCCAAAGTCCGTTGTCTTTGCTCAAGAACAAACCTTAATTTTCGCCTTGTAGCCAAATAGTCCTTCCATCTTCAAAGATCTTACAGAACGCTAATTGAACCGGAACTTACAAAATATTTAATCGAAACTTAATTGGATTCTTGTCTAGTTATCCGCATGGACTGAAATCCAAGCATCAATGAAAGATAAATATGTGATGAAGTCAAGCATTATAAACTCGGTGAACCTCAACAACAAATAATCACAAGCGTCGTGGATTTGCTTCGGCATGATTGGGTCTTCAGGTTAGGGTTTGTTGTTGTTGTGCTGCTGGTCACTGGATTTTGAAGGATTGATCACAGTGAATCAAAGAGAAGATGCCGTTAGAAGGAGGAGTAGAGCAAAAATTTTAATGGGATGGGGAAAGAGAATGAGATGTATCAAAGTAGAGAGAGAAAGAAAATAGTGTAACTGAATAGCGTATTTAGTGGCTTAGGGTTAGGAGATAACCAAAATTAAATAATTTGCTATAAACCTTAAAAGGTATATATAGAATATAATTTTTTTAAATGGTATTTATTTAAAATAAATAAGGTGTTAACCTTTGATATAGGAGGTAAAAATTCCAATTTAAAGTGTAACATTCTTTTTTGGATAGATCAAAAAAAGAAAGTGCACCGCATGAATTAAAACAGAGGGAGTAGTTATTAGGGATGGATACTAGATTTTAACTCGATTCAGTCATTTGGTTCACGTAGTGAATGTTTGAATTAAAAGTATGAGTTTGTGAATTAGTCTTCTCCATTATTTGTGCACACGTAAACCTGCCTAATTCAATATTTTTGGTAGGTAGCATTAGAATTGAAAGGGCCACGAGCTAGTAATTCTTGTTAGTGGTCATAACACAGTTTCAATCTCCCCATGGCCTTTCGCCTCTGAAAGCGTCCTTCCTTCTCAATGCCCGGGCATCCATCCAATGCATTCTTTTCGATCTTGTATCCTATGTAGGCTTGCAAAGCATAGGCGTCACAAGCGGTACACTGAACACCAACCCAATCTCAGATTCAAATTCAGTAGATACTAGTCCAAATTGTACCAAATTTAGTCACGTTTTCATGTTCAAATGGTACACTACTTCGTGCCAGAGATATTTATTTGTGTACTGCAGTGTGCTCAATTGTCACTGCTAACAAACAAACTCTTTTGTTTTTTTCCGGGGATTACTTTAAACGTGTCAGTACATAGGGGTCGAATATGATTTATGTCGGTATAACTTATATATGGATAAGTTATGATAGGATTGTTGTTTATTCATTGTTTGGTATGTTGTATTAAGAATGACAATTGCATAATTTCTAAGAATAAGGTATAAGTTATACCGGTGTTAATTACACCACCTTTTATAAGGCATAAATTATCCCGGTGTTAAAATTAACACCGAGATAACTTATGTATGATTTACTAACCAAACATAGTATTAAAGTGATATTAAATTTTTATACGACTCTTATACCTTCTTATACCTCGTACCAATCGACCCCATAATGTGTTTTACCAATTTTCAACTTGAAATTCTCTTTTAATCATGAATTTTGTTAGAGTCCGGAACCAAAATATTATTATTTTGGACTCAAAAGACACAAATAAGTATAAAAAAAAAATAACCATTATATATACAACGCCAGAAAACCTGGCGTTGTATAATAACGATAACGGCACCGTTAATATACAACGCCAGGTTTTCTGGTGTTGAATGTGACACAGTGATTCAACGCCAAAAAACCTGGCGTTGTATCCTTTGTGTGTACTATATGTGAGTCTACAGAAAATTTTGGCGTGTAATGCATTAAGGTGATAGTACTTTAGGACAAATGAAGAACTTGCCTTCTGCATATGTATATCTTCTAGTCTACCTTAGCAAATGAAATATGACTTTACAAGTTCGGGTGTACTCTATTTTTTGTTAGATTTTAAATTTATAGTGAAAATTTTATTAAATATTAATAATATATAAAGTAATTGCAAATAAACTACTATCTCCGTTTTAATTTATATAAATCTATTTGTATGGAGTTTTTTTTTTTAAAAAAGACTTTTGATCTTGTAGTGTAAAATGAGACATATATATTTATGCAACTATACTTAGAGGAAAATTATTTTAGATGTGGAAATGGGTCATTTCTTTTTTGGCACGAACTAAAAAAAAAATAGATTCACATAAATTGAAATAGAGAGAGTAAAACAATTAAGTGGGCGTTTGGACATAAGAATTGTAAAATTTCAAAAAAGTGTGAAAAAAAATTTCAAGGGAAAATGATATTTGAAATTTGGAGTTGTACTTAGACATGAGTATAATTTTGGGTTGTTTTTGAAGTGTTGTGAATGATCTGAGTTAAAATTTTGAAAAACAGTTTTTTGGAATTTTTCAAATTTTTAAAAATTTTCAAAATGCATCTTCAACTAAAATTGAATTTTTTTTAACAGACTGATTTCGAAAAAAAAGTGATTTTTAGTAAACTTTTTATATTTTTTTTTTACACTTAATTGTTAACATTTTTTTTAGCTGCGTGAAGGTGGCTATATAATGAACTAATTTGACATGATCTTTTTTATTTATTAAATTTACGTTTTAACTACAATATTAATATACTTTTTAACCACTACGATAATTACTTAATTCAGTCACATTAAATTCTTGAAATTCTTACCAACCAAAATGATTCGGACTATATTCCTTGTAATATCGTGCTATAGTACCTGGTAAACCAAAGAGGCTACCGTTCCCTAAAAGAGATTATTAGAGTCAGTTACCATTTGGGTTTAAAAATGTTATTTAACTTGATTCTTCAAGGAGAAATATTTAAATATTTATACTTTAGTTTCGAAATCTTTAAAGTTAATGTCAAAAGCAATCTCGAAAATTTTGTAATAACCGGCACAATTAGTTTTAGTGAGTTTGAGTAGGAGTGTACATGGACCGGGTTGGTTCGATTTTTATCAAAATCAAACCAAACCAACTATATCGGTTTGGATTGGTTCGGTTTTATCGGATTTTTCGGGTTTTCGGGTTTTTTGTTACTTACATATTATTTCAATCTTACTTTGTTAAATATTTGATACGTATACATCTATTTAGTAAAAATATAAAAAGTTGACAAACATATTATCAATTAAAATATTCTTATGCAAGAATTCCATTAGTTAACACATAATAGTTAACTTTTTAGTTAACTGACAATAATATTTCATTGATATACACTTTCAGGTTATCCGAATTTAGTAATTAAATATAAAAATCAATATGATACCTAAATATTAATAACCACTTCACATTCGAAAAAGATATAAGAATTGAATACATCTTAA
>MU685967.1:0-15091 GCA_026770625.1 Nicotiana glauca | reverse complement strand
ATAGCGGGAAGGATTCCGACAATTGGAAAAATCATAACTCTAGACCTCCTTAATCTTTTCTCTAACCCTTAGTATATTTAGTTGTTAATTCAGTAGTTTAATTTGTTAGTTAATTAGTTAAACACAAGAATCTAAATATCTATAAGTTAGGAATTGTTCAAGCTTGTCTTCTTGATGATAGTGAACAGTTGTAGCTAAACCTTAGTTCTCTGTAGGATTCGACTCCAGACTTGTAAACCGGATTATATTTGCAACGACCGCATTGTCCTTTTTATAAGGCATAGTTGGGCGTGATCACTTAACATATGATATGAATATGTAAGAACAAAGAAATAGACGTATTCCAGTAACACTTGATAAGAAATTGATCATACAAACCATTATTTAAGGTCAATAAATATGGAGCACTTCATATTCTATTAAAATTTATATCCCGCAAGAGAATCCCAAATATTTCTAGATATGTTTTAAAGAAAATTTTATATAAAATATTAAATAATATATATAAAAATTATATATTTATATGTCAGGTTGGTTCGGATCTTTTATTCAATACCAAACCAAATCAAACCAAACCGTGTCGAATTTTTTAATCAGTTTGGTTTGACTTTTCGGTTTGGTGCGATTTTTCGATTCGGTTTGGACACCCCTAAGTTTGAGGACAGTTTGTTGATTCATTTGATTGACTACTACTGCAACTTTTACAAGGAATAAGGATAAAATTTGGAGTTACATTTACCTCATGTTTGGTTAAAGGGGTTAAACATAATTATTGGAGGAAGTAGTGTTTTGATGACAAAGAGCATAGATAAAACTAGTTATAACATGTAAAAATGACTTGATAGTATTAAAAAATATTACATCATCGCTGAATATTAGTTGAACTCCTTGCGGAAAAAATTTGAGTTCCTACCACATTTAATCATCATCATCATATGATACTGTATACTATATTCCGAAATCCAAAGTTAAATTACGAAAATATCCATATAATATTAATTGACTATTTTGACCTTCACTAAAAAAGGGAAAAAAACATAATTAAATAAAGAATTTCAGCTACACTATTCAGTATCCCTTCAAATTCTGTAACATTCACCTTTGTCTCTTCCACATCCTACATTGATGGAACTCTTTAATCCAACACTAAATACTAAAAAAAATTTATCAAACCACGTTTGAACATTAATCACATGTCAAGTTTAAATAGTGAGAATTTTATGGTGATTCTCAGTGGAGAAAGCATGAGCTATTTACACCTCTTACTGGATCATTTTTGTCAATTCTTATTTTTTTTGATAAATTCGAAAAGTCAGTGCACCACTTCTTGAATATAAACACTACAAACATTCTTCTAACGGTTAGTCTTTTTTTTTTTGGAAGTTCTCAGTATTACTTATTTTTTCTCCTTATTGTCTGCTCATGATAGTTGAAATTGAAAATAAAAGAGCAATAGTTATAATTTGCAAATTGAAGTGGTAAATAATAAATTTATTATAAGATGCATCACACTTAATTTTGCATTCTTAAAACACCGTATTTAATTAATCTTTTGCTTCAATTACTTAGTTCCAGACATAGAGTTGGAATTAAGTTCGATAATATTTCTTTTTCTTGATCTCGTGCTTAATTATAAGTATTCGATCATTAATAAGGGGGAATAAAAAAGGAGAAGGGAACCACATGGAATTGGAGTACTTCATTGACTTGAATACTGATCTTATAGCATGACTCTTTTTTCAGTTGCTAAAATTATAACATGTGAATCTAAATATTACTCCCTCCGTTCCAATTTATGTGAACATGTTTGACTGGAGACGGAGTTTAAGAAAAAAATAAAAACTTTTGGAATTTGTGGTGTTAAACAAGTCGTATTGTGTGGTTATAAAAACTTTCTCATTAAGGGTAGAATTAAAAATTTAAACTAAATTGTTTCTAAATTTAGAAAGGGGTCTTGTCGACAAAAAGCCAGCAAAGTAGAAGAAAGGCAAGCTGATGTTGAGAATAATAGCCTGTTTGGCCAAGCTTTTGGCCAAAAATTGAGGTGTTTGGCAAAGCTTCTGGAAGGAAAAAAAAGTGCTTTTGAGAAGAAGCAGAAAAAAGTAACTTCTCTCTAAAAGCACTTTTGAGAAAAATACACTTAGAAGCAGTTTTGTAAAGCTTGGCCAAACACTAATTGTTGCTCGAAAGTGCTTTTCAAACTAATTAGCCAAATACAAATTGTTTCTCATCAAAAGTACTTTTGAGAAAAGCACTTCTCAAAATAAGCTGAGTTTTGCGGTTTGGTCAAACGGGCTATAAGAAGGAAGAGAAAAGCTCTGGTGGCAATCGAAGAGTCAATAAGCAGCACCCAAAACAAATCAATACATTTATACTTTTTGATTCTGATTCACTTATAATTCTCTTGTTTATTAGAAGTAAAACAAATGCATTATTCCTTGAGAAAAGTTTTTTGTATATAATAACCATGTTGGTTCATCTTTTCCGTTTTTTGTTCGACATAAGGTTGCTCAAGTTAGCTATACAATTCATATTTTTAACTAATTATTGTATCATTTTGCGCAGTTATTGGAAAATTTTTATTTTCTTTTTGTTCTATTTTTATTAGTGTTGGTTGCTTTATATTTAACTGGCAATTTTTCTGGTACAAACATCTTATTTTTACATTCTTTCAAAAAAAATATAGTCTGTAAGAAAGAGTTTCAATCTCTATATGTATTTGCCACGTGAATAATTATATATTGCACTTTAAAAAAAATACTAATGTCAATCGGTAACTAAAATCTTGTTATAATAGGGCAATCGTTCGTCAGAATTAGGCAGATATATGATCATATAACATGATTGTACCTTATAAAACTGAAATTAATATAATTAGAAACATATCTACCTAACCAAATAGAATTGTTTACCTATGCAACTCAAACACTATCCAATCATTTTGAGCACATAACTACGATTTTTACCATTCATCATTTTCAGCTTGTATTGTTTCTCTTCAAATTTTTTGTATGATATATACTTGATATAACGTTTTTAATAAAACAGATTTTACATGTATGTATTAGTTGCCTAATGGTAATACTCTGCAATTATATATATATATATATATATATATAATATATAGTCAATAGATATGTACATACATAAAGGGAAGGCAGTTGGCAGCACCTCCCTTTAAGTAGAATGGATATAATAATATATGTTCTTCTGAATCAAACTGATACAAGATTGGCATTCAAAGAAACCAACTTGGACCAAAAATATGAACCCCAAAATTTCAATTTCAGAATATATGATTTAGTTGATGCATCTGAAAAAGGCAAGCGAATGCATTAAAATTTCTAGCAGGGAACTGTCGTTTACCTCCTAGAATAATCAAATGAGTTGTACAACAGCTGCTATGCGCAATGCTCCATTTTGGAGAAGGTCAGCTACTTCATCAAATAACAGGGCCGAGCGCCAGCCCCATCCTTTGGGAGCTTTTGGGAGAAGAGTTCCAGTTTGTTTGAAGCTTCCTAACACCATCACTTCTCTCTTTGAAGGACATATCAACTGGTTTACCAAATTATTGACAGTAAAAATGAAGCGGTTTTAACATGATATTCTGGAGAAGATACCAATATAAAAGCATTCAAGCTTAGCCTTTGTAAGTTCACCTGATATCTAGCAGTAACCTTTTCACGGGAATCCACATATATATGCACCTGAATACACGATACAGAAAAGATCATCATGGACAGAGAAATCAACGTTAACTTACAACTTTATTGAAAACAAGAGAGAAGGACCTATCAGATTTTACTCGTATAAAACATTCCAATTAATTAGCAGCTCCAGATATATATATACACACACACATGTATATATATCTGTTCATGAAATAGTTTTTTCTTTTCTTTTAATAATATATGTTCATGAATGGTTTTGGACTTCTGGTCAGAATTAAGTATTAGAAAATAACATGCTGTTCCACACTTAAAAGTAACTTCAATTTGCTCATGAAATTACAAAGGAAAAGTTCACCTTTCTAACTGGATCAGCTATTTCTGCCTTCCTTCGATGAAGAAATAGCCCTGAGAAAACAACATACCAATAAAGTTACAAAAGAGGTCTATTTTCATCATGCAGACAATTTGGAGGAATACAATATTACCAAGTGTTCGGCGTCCCTGAGGGTCTTCGTCACTGAAAGCCTGTACACTAACCTAGAGGATGCAAAAGATCAGATTCATTAACTCCTTATTGGTTGCAATAGCAAAAATCTCTGGAAGAGCACACACGAAATAATTTACATCTCCCCAAAGAAAGATGTGAGTATTGAAATGCAATAAAGGGTTGAAAGATCCACAAACCTTCCATAAGGAACCAGCATAAAAGAATTCAGGAGAGTGTTTGACTTGGCCATCAATAAGCCTAAGAACATCGTGAAACTCAACCCTGTGAAGCAATTCAGGTGTAAGTATACACCTTTTTTGGGTCATAACAACAACAACAACAATAAAAAAACTCAGTATAATCCCACGAGTGACCATTAGGCCACGGGCGCTGTTGTTGGAGTATACACCTTTTTGGGGTCATAAAGAGAAAAAAAAGGATTCTATTCTCACAAAGAGGACACCATATTCAGAACACAAATTAGAAGGAAATTCACACCAAACAAAGAGGTCTGGCTATTGCAAGACCAATATCACGACATTGAGATTGCTGCAATTTGAGAGATTGATTAAGGATGGATTTCATTATCTGAAGAAAGAAACATTGAGAGGCACATAAGGATCTCCCCGTCTCAACTATCAATTTGTTGATCACAAAAAGGTAAGCAAACATTTTCAGGAAATTCAAGTGGTTGCATCTCGTGAAGGGCAAAAGGTACATGTTTTTGTGCCAAATAATTGCATCTCTTTCGGGGGAAAAGGTACATCTTTATAACATGAAAGAACTATGAGAATCTTCTTGAAGATTTCCACAAGAAATTTGTAGTGTGGTCCCTTATATGGCACCATATATTTGAGGGTTGAAAGGTGGATAATGGCGGACAGAGAGACAGCTTTATTTGCAGTTCTGAACCAACAGATCAGATGGGCTAAATCATATGGAAAGGTCCACCTTAATACAAAATATGAACTGGTTATATTTCATCCTTCTCTTTATTTTATTGGTAACTGGTATCCACTATAATGAAAAGAATATTCAAGAATGTTGGCTATATTTGTCTCATTATGAAAAGTGAATAGTGAGTATAGAACTTCTTCTTCTCAAGGTTAACAAATTACCAGGTCAGGAGCTACAAAAAATGACAATTCCAAGAATTTAGCAAACAAAGATAAGTGTACAGAACCTAATCTGCAGAAAATATTCTGCATACAAAGTATTGACCTTATGTAGAAGTCAACTGTCAACCAAACATAGCAGAAAGAATAACTTACCCAAACCGAAAGGGAGGAAAGTGACTTAAAGGTGTTTTCATATCCAATGATATAGAAGTATTTCCATTCTCCCACTCTATTCCCATTGCATGTTCAGACGAGTCTAGCATCTGGGGGGAAATACTGCTTGAACTTGGGCCAATAGTTGGTGATCCTACTAGTCTGTTCTGCGGTTCTGTCTCATATCCCCTTTCTACCCGTTCAACATGAATATTAGCACTACTGCTTCCTTCTTGGCTAAGCCCAACCAAAGCAGTTAATCCATCTCCAGCAAGATCCCCGCTCTGTTCTGCTCTATTTTCTGGGTCATCATTGGCAGGAGACTGCTGACAGTTCCGGTTGCCCATACCAAGTGGTACACGAGAGAAAACAAAACGAGTTGGAGGCCAAGCGACTGCAGGTACAAATGTAGTTCCACGCCCAATACCAGCTAGCCCATCAATGGGTCCCCGAACATGAACACGAACAGGCCTAAACATGCCACTTCCTTCCCTGTGAGGCGAGTCAGTGACATACATATTTCCTATATTGTTGGATTGATTACTCTGATCATGCTCTGGCATGTAATATCCAGTAGTTCCACGTGAATGTCCAAATGGCTGCCGACAAGCACATGCCATACTCACAAGACAGCAATTTTTGCAAGTGTCAACACCAATTTCTTGCACCCGTTGGCTTAAGAGAATCTGCAAAATACATAAGCAGTTTTAAAAGCACAATTAATTTAGGATATAAGAAATCTGATATGGTTAGGAATGACAAAGGGTAGACTATTCTGTAAGCTATCAAACATATAAAAGAAAAGCAAATTGGGGATGAAAATGGTCACAAACCTGCAGCCATAACCCGTCGTTCACAGCTTTGCAAGGAAACCCCATTTCTTCAAGTTGTTTTCTCACACTAAGAAGTGCATCAAATGACATGTTACAATATAAAAGTGAGCCACCTTCAAAAACGTTCGCAAAGGCATCGTAATCTTCTCTACTTACTCCGGAATGTGCCTTTAGGCAAGTTTTGACTTCTCTCCGGCCCACAGTTCTACCACCCCAAGATAGAGGAGTGAAATTGCATCTTTCCCATTCATTTGGTATCATCAAATTACAGGATGAGCCCATTGAAGAGAAGTTCCTCTGATCCCCACAAAGCCAACTGTTGTTATTCAATTGATAGCATGAATCTTCTTCAGATGGCCCTTCCACAGCCATACCATTGCCCCCTAATCCACTTGCTCCAGCGCTAATGGGCATTTCAATATAAGAACATGAAGACCTGACGTCATCAGTGAATAAGAACGAGTTATTTGATGAAGGATGTCCACCGCTGCATGGGTATCTTGACTCTGAGTCTGACTGAAGACATGCTGATTCTTGCATCTTTTGTTTAGAGTTAGTTACCTCAGTGAGTGAATCGACCCCACAATCTGCAAGCTCAACCAAGATATTTTGAGATGTATCACAACCATTAACTCCATCTTTTAAGCTTAGGTCTCCTAGTTCAGATTCCACCCTTCTGTAATCAGTTAAATTCTTTGGCGCTATTCTGGGAATATCAGAACCTGTACTTGTTCCAACTCCAGAACTAGGATTTTCTTCTTCATGACGTTCTGCCTTGCAAAAAGCATTTTTTGCAAGAAGTGTATATAAAGCTAGTTCAAACCTGCTCAAATTTGCAAGCAGAAAACCAAGATAGGGAAAGGGTTATCATGCTAAAATCAATTTTCAAATGTCACTTTAGCCAGTCCAAACAAAAAAGCAGCCACAGTTCTCACCGTTTCTTTTCGGTAGGGACCCATAACTCGTCTGAGGTCAGTAGTGCATTTAGTGTTGGAGCAGAGAGCTTCGGAAGGACCTGGTATTGACAGGAGGATAACAGGCCAACTGGTTATCATCTCATGGCCTTTCATCATAACTCAAAAAAGAAAGAGAATCATGCATACGAGAAATTGAACTGCAGAATCAGGAATTATCTTAATAATTAAGCAAGGTCTCCACATGCTTATTTACAGTGGCAAGGACGGGAAGCCAGGTAACTTGCTTTAGCAAAGGCACTAAAAAAGGAAATACGGCCATAGAAGATATGCAGAAATCCCCGTGTATGTGAAATGTTTGAAAAGAGACTGCTGTAGATCTTTTGCATTGTCATTTCACAGATTGCATTTCAAGATAAAACTGCTTCCTCAAGTTGCATCATGTTGAAAAGAAGGCATTTACATGACAGCAATTCAACACAGAAAAACATGTACCACTTAGCCCTTGCATATAAAACACCATCTCAACACCATGGAGTGAAAATGCAGTTCTGTAGAAACATAGTTCCTTTCATAAATATTTCCGATCAAAAAGAGGTTCATAAGATTTTGGAATAACTGAAATCTCTCACATGCACATTGAGAGAGGACTTTACCAATCAGTTGCAATAAATTAGGAACAGAAGCGTCTTTTCTAGAGAAACAAGCGCCAGTTTGGCCATAAATTTTGGCTGCTTCTTTTCAAAAAAATTGAAAACATTGTTTTCATGGGATATGATTAGTTTTTGAAAAAAAAAATTAAAAAAAGATTCCAGTTCTTCCACACACAAAACTTCAACTTTTGTAAAATATTTTCTTCCAATCACAAAACTTCAACGCTTTTTCAAATAAAATGCACGTCCAAGCACAACTTTAACTTCCAAAATTTTTTTTCAACCTTCAAAAACTTTTTGTTCAAAGTTTCAACCAAATCTATCCTTCTCATAAAAAGTTTCAACCAAATTTATGTCCAAATGCTAGCTTAGTTTCTCCTGAACACATGCCACAACTAAAGTTGGTTAAACAAATACATGTGGTGCAACAGAGTTCCTGCTAAACTTTGTAATATACGCCTCCAGAAAATACAAAAGCCGTTGTGATTTAAATAAAGGGAGAAAGTAGAGAGGTAACTTCCACTATTCACTGATTAAAACCTTAGAATGTTTTCAAATAGTTACCTCTTTCAACTCCACGGCACCACTTTGACAAAGGTATCCCCAACAAGCATTTCTCACTCGTTCACCATGTATTCCATAATCTTGGCGTTCTGCGAACACCTAAACCTCCACAACAATGTGATCAGTAAAATACATGAACGCACGGATGATGAAGTATAAAAACATTGAACAGCAATCTAACCTGGTATGTTAAGAAATTTGACGTCCACAACTCGGATATGATGAAGTCTGTACATATTGCACATAAATCCTGCATGAAATTTTAAATCTGTAATGTTATGCAGGGAAGAATATTGATTATCGAGCAACGGATTGGACACATCATTCAGCAAATTCAGGCAGATCTTTTTTTTTTGGTCGATAAATCAAAGTAACTATCGGTAACACGCCAAGATGGTGTCAGCTTTACAAAAAGTGGAATGGCATTGTACATCAAACCTCCCAAAAATCCAACCATCTATAGAGGGAGACATGTCCACTTTGGGCCAAAATTATAACAGGAAGAAATAAGAACTCTTGACTCTTGATATAGGGCTCTCTACATCCTCAAAATTGAGGACATTTTTCAAGTGTTCTTGACATTCAGGTCATGCCTTTAACCTAGGAATTCTTGAGACTGTATGTGGAACTTTGATTGGATTAAGAAAAAAATAATAACTGGTTCAATCATTTTTGATACTCTAGTTACTTCCATTTTCACAAGAAAAACCTGGCTATGCTTATGAATCCTTTTTCCTCATGAGAAACTTTAAAATGAAACATTGGGAAGAACTAAAAACTTAAGTTATACCCGAATAATTAAGAAATACAGCAAACTGGTATCTTAAGAGACAGTAGAATGAAAACAATTTTTTTTAATAAAACACTTATAATTGATTTCAAGATATCCTTAGAAGTTAAAAGAGTAGCTGCAAATGATCATAATGCAGGAAGTGCACGCAGGACAGACATTTGATAAACAGAAAATCACTTCCATTGAAACAATGTGCAGATGTTTTCCACAATGCATCTTGTTAAAATAATCATATTTCCATCCCTTTTACTAGACTAAACCAAAGGCGATTATCCAGAGCACAAGACTGATTGGTAGCCATAAATGTTTTCACATTTCATACCTGAAGATCAAGAAAGGATGCAGCAGCGAGAACACGGAATGCATTATTATCGTTAAGCTTTGGATGGTGTCCATATAGATATGCTAAAGCTATTGCAATAGCCTCCCCGTTAACATTGCTATCGTCAACTGTCAATGTTAAAACTGGAGCTTTGGCTTCTTTCCATGGCCCCTGAAGCATATTCCTGTTAATCAAACAAGCACATAAAGTTGACTTCAAGAAGGTACACTTTCCTGTCTGCAAGACAAGTAGTATTTTTGTATAAATGCAGCCAGCTATGAAGGCAGAGAAAGTAAATAAATATATCAGCCAACTACATACTTTTGAGGCATAGTAACTATGTGCAAACCCAGTCAAAATCTTTGTTTAGAGTATTTATGGTGTACCAAACTACCCTTACAAAAGAAGGTGTACCAAACTAAACCAACTTCACTTTCCCATAACTGGATTCAGTTAGTAGAGTTATGCAGGGTGCGAGGAGTAATAAATCTGAAAATGGTTGAGAAGGGCAGCAGTAAATGCTGCAATAATGGTTCATTGAACTAAGCCCATTGATACTAAAATCTTTTGTCATGTATTTGTTTCTTTGAAAGTGAAGCGGAGAAGGAATAAAGATGGCGATATCCCTAAGAAAGATGCTTTGAGATGCAGCACTTGTTAGTTATTTTTTGAATCTAAGAATTCCCAACCTCACAAAAATTTGAGTAATATCAAATTTAGTAAAAGAAATCACCTTCTGTAAGATGTTAAAGTAGCCTTCTGGTTACTTTTCTATCGCATAATGTCACAATACTGCTTTTTAGACCTACTTCGTGTTCTACCTCCAGCGTTCCATAATTATACACAATTAGGTCAGTGCATAACCACCTGTTTTGTACCACCATTCTATGTTACAGAGAGTTTATTATTTCCACTCATTGCCATCCCAAAGAATTTGCAATCCATCTGTTTTTTCTTTTTAATGTGGTAAACCCCAAACCTCTTTCTCCTTTGGTGACTCAAACTGCCAGCCTCATGTTTGGAGGTGGATGGCCCTTTCCAGTAGGCACTGGTCAGGTGTCTTATAAGGACAACATACAAAATGAACTTGGCACTTCTACATGCAGGCATACACTGAGAGATTTCTGTGATTAGGGATACAATAGGTACGAGTTCATCTACATGACCCTAATTTGCCAGGATGGTAAGTTTTGTAGTTAGCATGTAGCCAGTCATCAAACATGCAATAGTGACACCAGAGAACATGACGTCTTCAATTACAAATACTAACCATGTGGCTGTAGCTAATTAGATGATCACAAGAAACATACATTGAGGACCTTGATTAAACTTGAACTGGAACAAGTGCAACTGTGCAAGGGGTGCAAGATCAGTTATAGATACATGACGCTAGTACTTTACCGCAGTGCTTTGTAGGTGTCAAAGCAGCAACTCTCTAGTTATTTGATAAACTAGAGAGTATGAGGGTTAACACATCTAATTTCGGTGTGAAATCAGATACATCAATTTTATAGCTTTTCTGAAATAAAGATTACATATTTAGATACTACATTAATTTTAATGTAAATCACGTTTTTTGTTAAAAAGTACTTTTAGAATGTTAGAGAATTCGCATTCAAATTTCAAAAGAAAAAAACTATTGCGATTCTTTAAGTAGAAAGTGTCGGTCATTTTTGTATGCATGAAGCAATAGATACTGAGAGAAACCACTACGAAACCAGCTAATAAACATCAGACCTTCTGCAGAATAACCATTAATGAAGCAAAATAACAGAAAGTTTTGTACTTCTCCAACTGAATTACCAATTCAAGCCAACCAAATCGTATGATAAAAACAAAAAGAAAGAACCCCCACCAGGAATGGAGTCAAAAGAATGTAATGGGAGACCCAAAACTGAGAATAGAAGTCCTAAACTAAAAACTGCAGAAGTTGCATACTCTTTCAACTGATAATTACCAATGAGAACCAAACAAAATTATATCAGAGAAAACCCACCAAAAATAGCAAACCTTCTGAAAATATGAATTAGTGAACAGATATCAATGGGAACCAAACAAAATTATATCAGAGAAAACCCACCAAAAACAGCAAACCTTCTGAAAATATGAATTAGTGAACAAAATTACAGAAAGTTTTGTACTTCTCCAACTGATACTTCCAATGCAAGTAAATCTACACTATAACACAAAAAATCCCACCAAGAAATGAAAGTTTTTACTCTCTAACTGGTATAGTTTTGTGCTTTCCAAACAGACAATTATCCCAACCGAATTACATCAGGAAAACATCGAACCTTCAGCAAAATAGCCATTAGTGAAGCAAAATTACAGAAAGTTTTACACTTCATTAACATTTAACTGATAACTACCAATGCAAGTGAAATTATACTAAACACAAAAAAAAAAAAACCACCAAGAATGAATCTTTTTAAACTGGTACAATTTTGTGCTTTCTAACTGATAATTAGCAGAAAAGACCCACCAAAACCATCACACCTTCAGCAAAATAGCCATAAGTGAAACAAATTACAGAAAGTTTAACTGATAACAAGCAATGCAAGTAAAATTACACTAAAACACAAGAACCCCACCAAAAATGGGATTAAAGGGTTTAATAAGAGACCCAAAAAGGAGAAAAAAGAACCTGAAATAGGAACTGCGTGAAAGGATTAAGCGATGAAGGTGATAAGTAGAAGCCATAGCTTGAACAATGACATCAGAAAATGAGCCATTATTGAAGCCTTCTAATTGAATATGATCACAAAGGGATGTGAGGTTACAATCCAATGCTCGAAGTTCATTGCTTGTTCGGTCGTTATCGGAGTGTTGCGACTGTAATTGTGTTGTAGTCGGTTGTTGTCTTGGAGTTTCCATATGTAAAGATCCTCCGCTGGTGGCGCCGGCGCCGGCGCCGGCGAAGGTTCTCTGATGCTGCTGCCGGTTAGGATTATACTGTGGTTCCATTGTTGTGTAGCGAAATGGGTGTAGATCGGAAGAAGTTTTTCCGGCTAAAGTGAAGTTATCGGAAAGTTTTGGAATTCAGACAGAAAAATTTTGGAAGTCCGTACTTGTAGTTTGGGAAGGAAAAAAAAGAAAAACAAAATGACATATATTGTCCTTATGTATTATCCGTTAAAATAATTCCTTAACTACATTCCTCAAAATATTTATCCGTTAAATATATCAAAAGTGAACCTCCTAAATATTTAACAAAACCTTGGCATGTTGGATGTAATGAGAACTACTTAAAAAAAATTAATAAAAAAAATCCAAGGTATCTAAGACGAGTTGAAAATACTTCAGAAGGCATTATCACAACAAAAAAACATGAAATCGACAAAATAATAGTAGAGGTTATTAGAGAAAGCGTCATTAGAACCAAATTATGCAAATATAGAAAATAATGACATAGAATTAGCAGCTAACCAATAAACACATTAAGAGGATTAGCAAGCAAAAATAGTTTAAAATAGGGAAACTTACACAAATGTCCAAATAGATCTCAACTTATCAATATTTAGCCATTAGTCATAGACTTACCAAAACGAGCAAACAAAAATTGAAAAACCAAATAATAGGATTCTTTCTCTCAAAGAATCACATGCAAAATTACCTTCCATATTTTTAAATGTCATTAGCAACATTAGATACAAGACGGAAAGGAAATTTCATGGACGGGGTAGCAAATAAGGTGATAAAATATAAAAATCTATACAATATTTCAAAAATCTAAACAAAAAAAGAACTTTTCAATGGGTATAGCTGAAATTCATTGAAAATATATAGATAAGCCGATATATAAAATTTGAGGAAGATTGGAGGTGATTTGGACTGATTTATATCAAAATTCGTAATTAAATCGAGTTCAAAAAAGTCTTCTGCGACACATGTATCAAACATGTATCACGCAGGTATCTCACACACAGGTATATATGAATATACATGTGATACACAATTGATACGAATATGATACATATGTGACACACAAATGATACATAGTGTGATACACATATTATTTTTTTCATGTTCAACTTTTATTTCAAATTTTCAAATCATCCCAAAACTGAGATTCTAAGCTCCTTAAATTGTGCCCAATCTATATTATATTAAAAGGAGAGAATAAAGCCCTTTCCTTAAGCCAAGTGGCATCATAAAAAAAAGCCACATGACATAATTAGTTATTAATTAGTTTTTAGTTAATAATTAGTTATTATCTATTATATTTAAATTTATATAACTATAAAAATAAAAATAATAAAAAATTAAATATATATATATATATATATATATATATATATATATATATATATAAAATAACTACCCATTCTAATTGGGTGGGAGTAGTTTCAAGTTGGAGTGTTAAAATTATTTTAAAATAAAAAAAAATAAAAATAAAAAATTAACTATAATAAGAAAAACGAAAAAAGAAGAAGAAAAACTACCCATTCAAATCGGTGAGTAGTTTTAAGTTGGAGTTTTAAAATAATAAAATAAAATTAAAAAAATAAAACTTATCATTTCAAATTGGGGAGTAGTTTCAAGTTGGAGTTTATAATTGTTTTAAAATAAAAAACAAAAATAAAGCAATAAAAACTTTTGATTCAAATTGTGGAGTAGTTTCTTTCTAATATTCTATATTCTATATCTCTTCTATATATTATTAAAAGGAGATAATAAAGCCCTCTTGTAACGACCCGATCGGTCGTTTTGAGAATTTACGTCCTGAACCCTCATTAACTGCTTTCCCTAAGTTCATTTCTGCTATTGTGGTTTGCCGGGACGTTCGGTATTAGGATTCGAAGTGTTTTGGGACACTTAGTCCCTAAATGAGAATTTAAGAGTGAAAAAAATGGTCCATATTTGGAACAATGTGAAGACGACCTCGGAATAGAAATATGATTGTTCCGTTAGCTCTGTTAGATGATTTCAGGGCTGGGAGCGTGTTCGGAATGTATTTTGGAAGTCTGTAGCTCATTTAGGTTTGAAATACCGAAGTTTGAGTTTTTGAAGTTTCCGGTCTGATAGTGATNGTTCATAGGTTTGAATCCTTGATTAATTCGTGTTTCCGGCGTTGTTTTGGGTGATTTAAGAATTGGTACAAGTTTGAATGATGTTATGGGGTATGTCTATTGGTTTGGTTGAGGTCCCGAGGACCTCGGGTGTGTTTCGGATGCTCAACGGGTCATTTCCTCCTATTTTTGAACTGTTGTTGCTGCTTCTGGTATACCTTCATCGCGTTCGCGAAGCCTCGATCGCGTTCGCGTAGATTTGGCCTCCTTCTTTATCGCGTTCGCGTGGTCTGTCACGCGTTTGCATAGTATTGCCAGTCGCTTCTTCGCGTTCGCGAATGTCTCATCGTGTTCGCGTAGATCAAATTCTGGACCCAGAAAAAATCCTTCTACGCGTTCGCGTTTAGAGCCTCGCGTTCGCGAAGCTCTACCTCGTCCCTCATCGCGTTCGCGTCGCCTTCCACGCGTTCGCATTGGGTTGCTGCGCCAGGCCTTCGCATTCGCATCCCTCCCTTCGCGAATGCGAAGGGCATTTTGGGGACCTTCTATTTTTCTTCTTCGCGAACGCGTGAGA
>MU685966.1:64215-98739 GCA_026770625.1 Nicotiana glauca | reverse complement strand
AACGACGTCCGTTTTCAACCAAACTTTACAGGAAGCGCTTAACCAATATATATGACTTGTACCGGGCATCGAAACCAAAATATGAGCCCGATATCATTACTTTTTGATCAAATTTCATTTTCAAATTCCTTAAACATTTTCAGAAAACAATTTAACGGAAAAATTCATTTCTCGGGCTTGGGACCTCGGAATTCGATTCCGGGCATATGCCCAAGTCCCATATTTTTCTACGGACCCTCCGAGACCGTCAAATCATGGGTCCGGGTCCATTTACCCAAAATGTTGACCAAAGTCAACTATATCAATATAAATATCAAAATTCTTCAAATTTTTCACATAATTCATATATTTCAACATAAAAAATTTCCGGCTTCGCGCCTGGACTGCGCACGCAAATCAAGGCAACTATAAGTGAGGTTTTCAAGGCCTCGGAAGCACAGAATGACTAAGAAAACAAGTGATGACCCTTTGGGTCGTCACACTATCCTAACCGCGAATCAGTTCCCCGATGCCCAGGTTCAAGAACTTGCTCTACTCAATCCTATATGCAATCTAGAATTCTCACTTTCGAGTTCAACTCTAGATTCGTAGATAGTATTCAATTGGTGATTAAGAAATCAAATAATTAAGTGCAGGATTGAATAAATAAACCAATATGAAAAACTAAGAAATCAAAATCAATATCCGAATAACAATAGTCATGATAGAACCGCAACCCTAGAACGTGAAGTTTAGCTCCACATAGACATGGTAGCAAAACAATAAATCATACAAAGAAACATAAAAAGACTAATTTGGTGGAAGAAAAGATGAAACCCGGCCTCCACGATGGCTCTGTGCTTGTGTTTTCCTCTCAAAAACGTCCTCCCCCCTCAAAATACCATTTTTCCATGTATATATACCAAGTAGGGTAGGGACCAAATAATTATACCTTCTCCAATGTGAAAAAGGACACTTTTCCTGGGTTTGAATAGCGCGATCGAGCTAGTCCTCGCGCTAGTGGCCCAGTGTTCTGCCTGACGAGCACGACCTAAGCGCGATCGCGCTATTGACGCGCATATTTCACCCTGTTCCGTTTCGAAATTGGAAAGACATAAAACATGAAAGTTGTATCCCTTTGAGTTAGCTTTCCAACCATATACTAGGGAGGCAAGATAGAGTTCTGAGATAAAAGTTATATTTATTTTACTAGACAGTGCGCAATCTGCCTATTGGAGTCTTCGTTTGCTCTAACTATCATCCGTTGACCCCTTAACACGATCCCGGCTTAATTCCTTGAACTTTTACTCAAACTTTAAAGCTCCAAATCACTTGAATTCATTCCATAACATCCATATAGCTCGGAATCACTCCTACAAGGCATAAAACACACCATTAGTGCAAAACACTAGCGATTAAAGCTCAAACTCAATTAAAGTGCAGTAAATTAGAGTGGAATAAGCGACTAAAATACGTAATTATAGCCTATCATCACTACCCCACACTTTAATGTTGCTCTTCCTCGAGTCAACCAACACTTTACTCTGTCTTTGAGCACTTAACATCTTAACACATTTGGAGCACACTACACCAATGACCATGGTTGATAGCAATAATTAACCTCTAGCATATGCAATCATCATACACTTCCCTTTACTTATGTCATTATTCAAAAATATTCAAACAAAAACAATATTCTCACAACAATCCTAGCCTTAAAAACCGACTCAATGTCACAATGCACTCATGGCTTGAATACCCAACATCCTAGAGAAGTCTAATAATGTTACCTATCCTTTGTGAAACCATGTGCCCTCACAACCAAGGCAAGAGAGTAAGTTGAATCCACAAATTCGAATCTCGTGATCAAATATATTTTAAGGACTCATATATATCAAAAGAAAATCGCTCACACTCACAAAAGAAGTCACATGCATGCAATTGGTACCATAAGCTTGCCCTTAATGTAAATCTCTACTAATGTAGGCTCGCTCGATCTAAAATCAATTAGGACTTTTTCGTGGTTGTAATGTGGGCTAAGGGACGGGTAGGATATATTTAGGAATAGTGACTAACCCTCCTAAGGATTTTAACACACCGCATAATCAACTTTAAGCGCAAATTCTTCAATCTAATTCACTTTCACACACAATATCTCCCCAAAAATGCTCCCTTTTTCTTTAAGCACTACATTAATTCATAACCACTAGCAGGAACAAGACAATAATGTATTCATCTCTATTTTTTTCCTTCAGATTATTCTTTTTTTTTCAATTTCTGCTAATGGTGTATTATTTTACAAAACAAGTGCACCTTTCTTCCTTTTATTGGTTTCATTCAAAAGCCATCCCACACTTAGTTCCTTATTACTTCTTTTAGCGCTCATCTCACAATTAAAGTGCTTTAAGAGGAAAAGGGATCAAAATAATGTCAATTAAGAATAAAAAGGGTATAGGCTTGTAATGTGGGTGCCAAATAAAAGTCTATAGGCTCAAAAGGGTTAATTAGGGATAAATTTTATTTGTGATAAGTAATAAAGCTCAAAAAAGATCAAAGAAAGCCTAAAATCACTTTTCAAACCGAGGATCACCTAAAATTTCGCTTCAACTCACATATCGGGCAAGTTCTAGACACAAGTACAATACATGGACTACATAAAAACCTCACCACACATGGCACATGACTCACTAAGGACGATCTCATTCCGACCCTCAAACAATGTATGTATTCACGGAGCTACGAGATATTAAGCATGAAGCACAAAGTGAACATAAGTCAAGAAAACGAGACATAGGCATCACAAGATATGCTATCCAACTAAGCAAGGCATCATCAATAATTTCAAATCATAGGGAAGATACTACACATGCCAAAGCCTAAATATGTTACTATCAAACAAGTCAAAGTGCCTAGGAATCTCATCTTTCTTCCTCCATTTATTCCCTAAATTCCTAATCTACTCTCAAAAATATAAAAAAATTATAAAAGGAAAAACTACTACCCGATTCAAACTACATCCCATGGAAAAGAACCGTTGCACAGAAAAAAATCATTGGGGATTATTGCTACCTAAAAAAATAAAAGACGCATTTTTGGATTTTTTCTATTTTTCACCCTTTGTTCATTTCTGTTTATTGGACCATAATCCCTCAAGAAATTTGTCCAAAAAAATCCATCGTCGGGAAAAGTACAAATTTTCTATTTTTTTTGTTTTTTTTTTTAAAACAAATTACTACACTAAGAACGAGTACTATAACTAAGCTAATATAGCACAGAAAATCACCCGGACAATCTCCTCACCCCACAAAATTGTGCAATGTCCTCAATGTACACTAAAAATAATAAGAGGGTAAAAGAGACTCCCTGGTAGGCCAAATGCCAAAGCATTAGCAACTCACGGGATAGTCAGACTTCTCCCAGGTACGATCCTTTGTGCAGTCACCCCACACTTATTTCAACCACATAGCTCACTTTTGCACACTTCCAGTGGCTTTTCTTCTATGCTCATAATCCTACAAAAAATGCTATAAAGATAGAAAAATAAAATAAACGAAAATAAATAAAAATAAAAGAAAGTTGTAAAGCTGGGTTGCCTCCCAACAAGCGCCTACTTTAAAGTCGCGGCACGACTTGAACCTATTTTTTTCTCCACCTTGATCTTATGGATTGTACCCTTAACATGGCATCCAGTCTATGGCTATGCACCTTTGGTGGGGCTACATTGATAACCAGACCAAGTAATAAATTTTTCACTCTGGACATCTCGGCCTTTAGATGAGGAATGTGATTTTTGCTTTTTGGCACAAAAAATTCAAGAATATAGGCGCTCTCATCCTCACTCTTTGACCCCTTCATCGGCTCATATGGCTCGATTACTATCTTACTATCTAAACACAATGTGGATAAATGATTGGAATGAGGTCTAATGCGCTCTAACTTTTTACTAGTATTTGTATCCCCATATTTACACACACTCAAGTCTCCCAAAGTAATGTTATATACTCCCTCATATGACTTTACAGCACTCTTCTCAATATTGGCATCCTCAAGAAAAACACGATCTAGTGATTGGTATTCTCGTTTTAGCTCCTCAATTTGGTCTAGAAGATTTTTTCAGTTTCACACAACTCATTATTAATTTGTTGGGCGTTAAACGCATCAACCTTTGTGCTCAAATCTGCATCTAAGTTATGTACAGCCAAGCAAAAATTATCAATTTGATGTGCAAGTTCATCTCTCTCCTTAGACCAATCATTTACCAATGTTGTTAGAAGACAACGTCATTCCTCATATTCCCCTAATCTTGAATAATCTTCCCTATACCAACCCTTACTCTCATGTTAAAATTCAGACATCCCGAAGTTCAGGTCATGACAAGCCCAAAAAGACGGGCTATAAAAGTCTTCCGTCAACCAAGCGTCTTCATCAATAACCTTACCTCTGGATATTTCATCCCCAGATGTCATGCTGAGAAAACTAGAAACATGCTAAGAGAAAAATCAAATAGTTATAAAAATAAAAATATTTACAAAAAGAGAAGAACAGAAAACAAAAACTTGTACAGATAAAAGTAAAAGTCTAATTTAGAAAAATAGTTAATTTCTAACACTCCGGCAACGGTGCCAAAAACTTGTTGCGGCCAAACGCACACACAAGTATACGAGGTCGTCAAGTAATAAAGTGACTAAAAGTCGGATGTCAAACTCACGAGGACTTGTGATTAACTATTAACTAAATTAGACTATCCTAATTATCTATACAAGAATTAAACCTAGAAGTATTTGGTTCTAAACTAATTAAATAAAAAATATATATAATGAGATTTTAACAGAGAGAAAGAGAAGATTTTTATGATATCAATGTAATGAAAACAATCTAGGGTTATGGGCTATCTAACATTCCTATTGTATTCTTCAATTGATGTGTCTAACTAATTTATCGAGTTTATTGGTTGACAGGGTTAATATTGCTCATAATAATTTGTCGTGTTCTTACTCGCCTATTCAAGCTAACGTAACTCCTATATGTCTATGGAATTAGAATCAACAAGAATGCATTTATAATTCCTGTAAATCAGCCAAGCAAGACAATTAGGTACATGTCTATCCTAACCGCGAATCAGTTCCCCGATGCCCAGGTTCAAGAACTTGCTCTACTCAATCCTATATGCAATCTAGAATTCCCACTTTCGAGTTCAACTCTAGATTCGTAGATAGTATTCAATTGGTGATCAAGCAATCAAATAATTAAGTGCAGGATTGAATAAATAAACCAATATGATAAACTAAGAAATAAAAATCAACATCCGAATAACAATAGTCATGATAGAACCGCATCCCTAGAACGTGAAGTTTAGCTCCACATAGGCATGGTAGAAAAATAATAAATCATACAAAGAAACATAAAAAGACTAATTTGGTGGAAGAAAAGATGAAAGTCGGCCTCCACGGCAGTTCTGTGCTTGTGTTGTCCTCTCAAAAACGTCCTCCCCCCTCAAAATACCATTTTTTCATGTATATATACCAAGTATGGTTGGGCCCAAACAATTATACCTTCTCCAATGTGAAAAAGGACACTTTTCCCGGGTTTGACTAGCACGATCGCGTAAGTCCTCGCGCTAGTGGCCCAGTCTTCTGCCTGACTAGCGCGATCGCACTATTGAAACGTAAAACATGAAAGTTTTATCCCTTTGAGTGATATTTCCAACCATATATTGTGGAGCCAAAATAGATTTCTGAGCAAAAAGTTATATCTATTTTACTAGACAGTGCACAATCTGCCTACTGGAGTCTCCGTTTGCTCTAACTATCATCTGTTGACCCCCCCCCCAAACACGATCCCGGCTTAATTCCTTGAACTTTTACTCAAACTTTAAAGCTCCAAATCACTTGAATTCATTCCATAACATCTATATAGCTCGGAATCACTCATACAAGGCATAAAACACACCATTAGTGCAAAACACTAGCGATTAAAGCTCAAACTCAATTAAAGTGCAGTAAATTAGAGTGTAATAAGTGACTAAAATACGTAATTATAACCTATCATCATGCTGCTCGTGCTCCTCCTGGCTTCGGGAATGTATCAATATATCACCAATGAAAACTATCACGAATGAATCCAAATAAGGCCTGAACACTCGGTTCATCAAGTCCATAAAAGTTGCTGGGGCATTTGTCAACCCGAATGACATAACTAAGAACTCATAATGCCCGTAACGAGTGCGGAAAGATGTCTTAGGGACATCCGATGCCCTAATCCTCAGCTGATGGTAGCCATATCTCAAGTCAATCTTGGAGAATACCTTGGCACCCTGAAGTTGGTCGAACAAATCATCAATCCTCGGCAGTGGATACTTATTCTTGATTGTTACCTTGTTCAACTTCGGGTAATCAATACGCATTATCATCGATCCGTCCTTCTTCTTGACAAACAACACCGGCGCACCCCAAGGCAAAACACTGGGCTAATGAAACCTTTCTCGAGCAAATTTTGCAACTGTTCCTTTAACTCTTTCAACTCAGGCGGTGCCATACGATACGACGGGATAGAAATGGTTGGAGTGCCCGGAACCAGATCAATGCAGAAGTCAATATCCCTGTCGGGTGGCATACCCGGCAGGTCTGAAGGGAAAACATTAGGAAACTCACAAACAACAGGCGAAGAATCAATGGAGGGAACCTCAACACTAGAATCATGAACATAGGCTAAATAGGCCAAACACGCCTTTCTCGGCCATATGCCGAGCCTTCACATCTGATATAACATTTCGGGTAGAATGACTAGGAGTCCCTATCCACTCTAAATGAGGCAAATCCGTCAAGCTAAGGTCACAGTCTTGGCATGACAGCCCAAAATAACATGGTAAGGTGATAACTAGTCCACCCCAATATAACACTGAATTCATCCATGTCCAGAAGAAGCAAATCTACACGAGTCTCAAAACCTCCAATCACCACTATACACGAACAATGGACTCGATCGACCACAATAGAGTCGCCCACCGATGTAGACATATAAACAGGAACACTCAATGAATCCCTAGGCATGACCAGGCACGATGTAAAATGAGACCGAAGCTTCTCTACCACAAACCAGAATAATACCTGCACCTCCACCTCTCGCATCTCTACCTCCCCCTCTAATACCTCTATATCCCCCTATAATACCCTCTCTGAGTGATGTGGAGAAACTTCTCCAAGAATAGATGCGTAAACTGATCCCAAGTCGAAGTTGGCGATCCGGCTGGTCTAGCCAATCAATAATCTCTCTAACAGGTCTTGGCGGATCTAGAAAAGCAAAAAGTAGCAAAATTGACCGCATTGGTTTCCACGATCCCCATGTTACTAAGAACCTCATGACAGCTGTATAGATAATCTTGGGGATCCTCAGAAGATACACCGCTGAAAGTAGTAGTGAAGCTCTTGGTGAAACTCATCCAATCTCCACAAAGCCTCCGAAGACGTGGCTGATCTATCACCAGTCTGGGATGCTGCTCGGCTGAAGAAGCGGTACATTACCTCGCCATTCGTGAAAGGACAAGAGTAGAGGTTTCAATTTAGCACTGAGAGAAAAAAAATTGCACGACAGGAAATAATAGAAGTGAAACTTTTCCTAACTCTGTAGTCTCTGGGGATAAATATAGACGTCTCCGTACCGATCCCTCAGACTCTACTAAGCTTGTCCGTGAGTTATGAGACCTATGTAACCTAGAGCTCTGATACCAACTTGTCACGACCCAAATTTCCCACCCTCGAGGGTCGTGATGGCGTCTACTCGTAGAAGCTAGGCAAGCCACACATTTATAATCCATAACTACTTTTATTGACAATCCATTTTTACCAATTTAATTAACAGGAAATGAATAATTAAAACAACAATGAAATTCATAATTTAGCGGAAGACTTAAATGATATAAACCAAATTAATATGGAAAAATACACATATGCCTCTACCCAAAACTAGAGTCACAATACTCACGGACTACTAAGATTTACTACATACAACCGTTTGAAAGAAACTAACAATGTCTATCTCGAAACATGAGATAACAGAATGAAATCTAAGATAGAGGAGACGCTGGGCCTACGGACGCCTGCAAGGCTACCTTGTTGTCTTGGTGGACTGAATGCTAATTCTCGAGCTACTGTTGCTGTCCGGTACCTGGATCTGTGCAAAAGAGCATAGAGTGTAGTATCAGCACAACCGACCCTATGTGCTGGTAAGTGCCTAGCCTAACCCCGGCGAAGTAGTGACGAGGCTAGGACCAGACCACCAAATAAACATGTGCAGTTGTATAATATACAGAGGAAAGTAAAGTAGAAATAAACAAATAAAGATGGGAGGGGGAAACATGCTTCCGGCAATATCAGATAAAGAAGAATCTCAAGAGAATTATCAGGAAACTAAAATTCAACTTCTAAAAAGGATAAGGAAAACAAGGCAGATATCATTCTCGGTTCACAACCCGTTGCAGGCATGCAACCCGATCCCATTTCTCATATCTTGTTGTAGGCATACCATCCGCTCCCATTTCATTAAATCTCATGGTAGGCATACCACCCGCTCCCGTTTTATTATATCAACAGTTCTTCCAAATGAAATTTACTCCAACAAAAGCAATAATTAATACGAATTCATAGACAACAAGTACATAAAAATTGTGATTCACTAAGGAAAACAAATAATGACAAGTAGCAATTAAGAGCAATTAGGCAATTTAATATTTAGTATATACTAAATGTCAAGTAGCAATTAAGTCACATAAACATGTAGCAATTATAGCATAAATTCAAGGAGTAATGTTGTGCAAGGATACCTTGACCCAATAATAACAAGTAACACAATAAGGAAATGTCAACATAAGAATTAGAGTAATAGTGGAATAAGACAATTAATGCACTTGAACGGATAACAACAAGAAATCATAACAAACGGCAATAAGTGCACGGCATAACCCTTCGTGCTTTTACACTCTCTCACCAAAATAATACACGGCATCACCCTTCGTGCTTTATGCTCTTCCTCACCCAAGTAACTATTACAAAGCAATTAGGGCAATGGAATCAATGACATCACCATAAAGTCAGGTAACTACAGAAAATCAATAAAATAAACGTAAAGAACAACACAACTCAATTATCAACAAGAATCAGGGAAATCAAGGACAAGTGCACGGTATCACCCTTCCTGATTTTACTCTCGCCCTCACCATAAGAATCAATATAATAGGCACGGAATGGTACATCGTGCGGCACGGCATCACCCTTCGTGCTTTAACACTCTTCCTCACCCAAACAACAATCACAAACAATGGGGCAAGGGAATAAAGAAAATAATAATTGAAATTTCGGCAAGGGAACACAATTAAACAATTAAATCCCAGCAAGGGTACCACATCAATAATCTCAATGTCTCGGCAAGGGAAAATAATCAATAAGCAACAATATCCCGGGAAGGGATCAATTTAAATACTCTTTCTCTTCCTTTCACTTTTATTTCATATCTCACTTTATCACTTGAGAAAATGCTCCAAAGGGTTCAACCATTTCATATACGTTCACAATTGTAATATAACTTGAGCCAATGCTCCTCGATGTTCATAGGTCACAATTTCCTTTTACAAGCTTTTCACAACAAATAAGAATCATCACCAAGGCAAGATAAATACAACAAAATCAAGATATTCACAATTTAAAGACTCACGGTCATTCTAGACACCAACGTATAGATACTCGTCACCATGCCTGTACGCCGTACTCGACAATTACAACATAGCAAATAAGACTCAACTCCTAATCCCTCAAGCTAAGGTTAGAACAAACACTTACCTCGATGCCACGAACGCAATTCAAGCCTCAACTATCATTTTACCTCTTGATTCCACCACCAACTCACTCGTATGCAGCCACAAGTTACTTAATTACATCAATAAACGCTAAATGAAACAATTTGAATGCATGAAAATGAGTTTACCAAAGTTTTACCCAAAAAGTCAAAAATTGCCTCCAGGCTCGTGTGGTCAAAACCCGAGGTTCGAACCAAAACCCGATTACCCATTTCCCCACGAACTCAAATATATAATTTCTTTTGAAATCGGACCTCAAATAGATGTCCGAATCCCCAATTTTTGAAAAACCTAGGTTCTACCCAAAATACCCAATTTGCCCCCTGAAAATCATTGATTTTAGGTTAAAATCATGTTAAAAGATGTAAATGATTGAAAGAAATGAGTAAAAACTAACTTACAATTGATTTGGAAGAAGATTTGTTCTTGAAAAATCACCCAAAGGAGTTGTGTTTTGAAAAAGATGTGAAAAATGACTTAAAATCGGCTAAGTATAGAAAATTGCAACTCTCTGATATGGAAAATGCGAACAGGGATTAGCAATTGCGAACATCGACCCTCGGATGTGGGTATTGTGAAGTGATGTTCGCATTTGCGAACACTGAACAAATTGAGGGGCTTCGCATTTGCGATAAAAAAATGTCGCATTTTCGACAGGCCCTGCTTCGCATTTGCCGACAATTTAGTCGCATTTGCGATCAGGCAGCATAAATCCCTTCTCACATTTTCGATGCCAGGCTCGCATTTGCGAGACCTGCTTCGCAAATGCGAACACTGCAAAACAGGAGTACCAGATTTTTTTTTCAAAGTTCAAAATGCACCTGTGGCCTATCCAAAACTCACCCGAGACCCCGGGTCTCCAAACCAAATATACACGCATCCTCAAAAAATCAATAACATCATAAACATCAAATCAAACCTCAAAATCAAAGAATTATTTCAAACTTCATAAAACATCAAATTTTCTAATTTAGGTCTGAATCACGTCAAACGACGTCTGTTTTTAACCAAACTTTACAGAAATATCTTAATTCACATATAAGACCTATATCAGGCGTCGGAACTAAAATACAGTCTGATACCAACGCGTTCCAAACAAATATCATTTTTATTTTTCCTTAAAAATTTCAGAAAAATAATTTGTTTTAAAAACTTTATTTCTCGGGCTCAGAACCTCGGAATTCAATTTCGGGCATACGCCCGAGTCCCTTATTTTCCTACGGACTCTCCGGGAGCGTCAAATTACGGGTTTGGGTCCATTTATCCAAAAAATTGACCAAAGTCAAATTTATTTATTTTAATATCAAAACTTAGCATTTTTCACAGAATATCATATTTAAGCTTACTGGCTACGTGCTCGGACTACGCACGCAATCGAGGAGACTCTAAATAAGGTTTTCAAGGCCTCAGAAGCACAGAATTCATTTAAAACATGTGATGACCCTTTGGGCCGTCATAGTTATGTTCTGCAGGATTTTATATTATTTTTTCTGGTTTTGAACAATGTAGATTTTATTCGTTACGATCTAAATTACAAAAAAAGAAGATATATAATATAATGAAGCAGAGATTAATGCATTGATAAAATTAGATATTAACACAGATTAAAGCATTAAAATCAAACAAGAAAATTCGAAGAATAAGAAGAATTCTATGATTCTTCACACAAATATATCAATGATACTTTGAATTTTCTGGTTTGAATTACAAAGAGAATAATCGAGAATAAATTTAAACTAGATAAATTCAAATAACCATACAATTAATTGAGAGAGCTTACTTCGATTTGTAGATTGATGCCGCAAGATTGTGTTAAAGAAGAATATGATGTTGTAGCCACTAAGTGATCGAAAATTGAGACTGCTTAATTCGATTTGCAGATTAAAACCGTTTGATTGTTCTAAAGAAGAATATCAGGTCAAGTTACATAAATTTAATAACAGAGTAAGGGTATTTTAGTCAACATATTATTACCGTGCTAACTTCGCAGCTATATATTGTTGACCTTTGATTATGTGGCTAAATTTGATTGACCAGGCAAAAATCTGGCCATTTTTAAATTTTTTGCGCTCCAGTCGGCCCCGTATGAAACAAAGATAACGGTGGTATATATTCGCGCAGTAAGATTTGATGATTATTTCATACAATAAACTTTGCTATTTTCACCAAAAACAAGCTTTTAACTCCAAGTTTTAACGCCAGCTCCAACATTGAAGCCTTTACAGGCTTCTTCCTTTTTTTTGGAAAACCGCTAGGCAAGTGCCTAGGGCTAATTTTTATATATAAAAATCAAAACAAATAAAATTACAATGTCAGGTGGTCTAACATAATGATAAAGATAAACTTTGACGATTACATGAGTCCTATAAACAATATTGAGTTTAAAACTCTATATTGATATTACATGTGATCTAACATGATGTCTTTGTTTAAAAACAATGCGTGCACTAATAATATCTCTAGTGTTTTTCTAATTTGTTACATGTATGAGCATTGAAGTCACTGTCCAGTACCAATAGTAGCAAATTGATGATTCAGTCCACTTTGCATTTTCCAGATGTATGTATCTCAGCCCAATCTGATTGCTCAAATTTTATCTTGATTTTGCTATGAAAGCAAGGGCATTTTCAGCATTGTTTTTGTGCATATTTTATTTTGAATTGCACCTTCATAGAGCCAAGTATTGCCACACACTTTGTGTTGCTTGACATGTATCCAAGAAAGCTTGCCTTCCTCCTCGATTCCATGTAGTTATATTATATTAAAATACCAAACGTGACATTTTTTACTTTGTAGATGCATGATTGTAAAGTTTTCAGCAGTACTTAGTTCTTGAAAGGGACAGGTTTTTTCTTCTTTTGGTGAAAATGCATCATTGTTTGTTTCTTGCATGCATGAATTCAATTCATCTGTGTTCAATCCATGCTTAGAAGCCTCCTTTGTGAAATAGCCACTTAAGTAAATGGTTAGCATCCTTGATAAATTGCTCGCAGATGAATTGTGCAACCTCATTGACCAGTAATTGTACAAACATGGACACCCTAGATGGGTGTTTTGGATGAAAATGAATTTGGAATTGACCTGTAGCACAATGGATGTCATCGAAAAGTTAAGAACCCCTGCAAAAAAGCACACGATGTCAGAATAAAGAAGATCCTTAGTTCCTCCTCCCAAAGGCATTTGAATTGGAAATTTCACGGAAACATGCGTGCTTAATGTCCAGCTTTCCAGGCCTCTTCTTTTTATAAAATTAAAAGTTGCTTGCATCTGCTCATTGGCAATTTTGAATTTGTTTAAACTATCACACATAGATAGTTGCACCCACGCCAGCTTGATCTTCGCTCCTCTCGATTCAGCCTATTTATTAAAAGCAATTTGCAGCAGCCTTTTCCTTTTTCTTAGAAATAATTCCCATTCTTGCTTTTTGAAAGAGACATGCGTGCATAGAATACAAACATATCGATTTCCCATGCTCAGATTTTCATTCATTTCATGTGCCCTCCACCAAGTTATTAGTTCAATTGTTGCGTGACATTTTAGGCTCAGCAACGGTTGATTCCAGTTGCGTCCAGTCAGATGTTTCACGAACCTAGCCTCAATCTGTCCTATGGTCTTCTTCATGGGCTCGTCTGTGCTTGATCCCTTATTTCTTGTGTCATTTTCACGAACCATGTCCAGCGTAACCTCTTCCCAAGGGCTTTTGCACTGATGCATTGCAGTAGCCATCCTTTTTCCCTCGATAAAAAAATGCAAATGCACCTATTGTATTCTTAGTTTTTCCTCGAGATTCCTTCCTCTCCCACATGTTGGTTGCATAAACAATGCATTGAGACAATAAAGCAAATAGCATTCCTTTTTAGACAAATGTTTATCGATATTTTTCCAATTGAGCACATATTTTATGCATTTTTTAGACCTGGGCTGCAACTTTTTCATTATTAAGACATTATTCAATCCAGCAAACCATCTCAAACATGCTAGTTGAAACTCCAAAGCATGCCAGTTGGCAGTAGCGAAGTAAGATCCCATTTTATAAATCTCCTTTTGATTCATCGTCCATAGAAGGCTATGTCGATATCCCTTTCTCAGCTTTTCAAACTGTTCATGTGATCTCCATGACTCTTGTTTCCTCGCGTGATTCGGTTGTTCACGTGCTCTCCATGCCTCTTGTACCCTCGCGTGATTCGTTACAGGCCACGCCTGACTGATTGTTTCTCCCTTTGATACATATGAGTAGTTGTGTAGTATGTTTGTTGAATGATGCCTCCATGTCTCATTTATTTTTTCTCCTGTCCAGTAATCGTCCTCGATACCTTTATTTTGCCTATTATTGAAACTCCAGGCTTGCCTAATCTTTAAGCTTTTTGGTCATTCCCTTTGTTGGTCCTGATGAAGCCTTTTTTAAATCCTATCATTACTTTTGAAATGTTCTTTCGATCTTTGCATTTGCTTTGCTTTAGCTTTCTCCCATTGGATTGAGTGCATTGCACTAATACCATCAATTGAGAATCCACTATAGTCGTACACAAAGCACCATTCTTTGCTTTAGAACATTTATTCTTCTTTTTTGGGACCTTCTAGTCTCTTGGATATTTGAACTCATTTTTGGACTTCTGCATTTTGTAGATTCTAAACATATAGTTTGATGCTCCAACCTCATAAATTAAACTATTGTTGCATAAGATTAGCGTCAGAATACCCAGCACATTAGTGTACACCACTAACGCCATCCTATGTAGATCGAACAACAGTCTAAACAGTAGAGCCTGGATATAACCTGCAAAACAGAAACACTTTTTAGGTAAGAATTGCTTCACAATTTGCTCCTCCCATTTCTGGTTGCACCTATTGCTGCAAATGCTGCCTTTGTTTACTTTTGCCTTCCATTGAATGTCAGGTTGTAGATTTTTGCTTATCCCTTGCTCGAAAGTTGGAGTGTTTGTATGAGCATCTAACAACCATGGTACTCCTTTATAAGTGGTTGTCCTTTCCAGACCTCCCAATACTACCACCATTATTCTCCACCTTGTTACCCCTACCTCTCTTATCTTCTCATCACTTTTACACGCAGATAAGGGCATCTTGATTTATCTTCACTCACAATTTTCCTTCCTTGAATGCCTAACTCCTAGAAATTATGAGCTTCAATTGTTCCCTGATCAAGTGCATAGTTAGCCAGATAATCTGCTAATCTATTACCTTCTCTGAGAGTATGTGACGCCATTACATTACTTATGTTCATCAGCTCGTTGATCTCCTCCACTTCCACAACAATACTCCATGGAACAGTCCACTCTCTATCTAAAACCTTCTTAGGTACCATTGAGTCTGTATGTACTTCGATTAGCACATAGTCATTCTCAACATAGTATCTCATTGCCTCAAGCATTGCCCTTGCTTCTGCAGTTGTGTTTGTCCCTTCCTGAGTTTCCTTTCCATAAGCATATATGACATCCCCTCTTCATTCCTCGATGCATAGACAATAGCACTTCTGCCTGGGTTGCCCCTTGATGCCCCATAAGTGTTCACTTTTATCCATCCTTCACTAGGAACATCCCAAAAAACTTTAGTGTATTGCAGAGCTGGTGTGTAATTCTCCATCATATTGAGTAAGCCTGGCCACTTGTGATAGATATTCTGCAATCCTGGTTTCCGGAGCTTGACTAAAGATTGCATAGTTGTTGATATCTAGTATATAACCCTGCTCACTGTGATTGAATCCCCATATTTGAAGCTATTCCTTATTTTCCATAGCTCTCATACTATTACTGTTGGTATTTCTTGCAGGATTGGTTGCATTCTAGGTATTACATCAGCAGTCCAACATTTGACCACAGCCTGATGGAGAAAGATTCCATCTGTTGAAATTCCTGCACACCCAAGAAAATACTTCCATAATATTTTGGCAGGTCTTCAAGTAAAGAACAAGTGCTGCATTGTCTCTTCATCTGGTTCTGCATAGCACCAACACTTGGATGCCATTGAGTATCCCAGCCTTCTGTCGAAATCATCCAATGGTAACTTGTTTCTCTATAATTTCCACATGAAAAATGCAATCTTAAAAGGAAGACCTTTCGCCCATATTTTTATATATGCATTGCAGGGATCATTCCTTCTTCTCAAGTATTCCCACGCTGACTTCACACTGAACTCTCCACTGGTCTCAACCATCCATACAGGTTTGTCAGGAACTAAATCCATTAATGGTGATTTTAAGTTCTCCAGAATATGAGTGGCAAGATCATTTGGTAATATCTCCCTGAGCAGGTCCTCATCCCGTTGTCCATTTTAAACCACATCATGAATGTTTTGAATTGACTCATCGCAGGCAAAATCTGTTGGCGTGACAAAATATAGAGCTCCTAGGCCTGTCCAATTTTCAAACCAGAATAATAAAGATCCCATCTTAGGCTGCCATAGTATTTGATGCTCAATACGATCTCTGCATTCAAGCATCTTCCTCCGCACTTGAGATCCATTTCTCCAAGGTAATATCATAGGATTGAGCTTTTTGCAATAATTTTGACTCATAAATACACTCTTTAAGCTTGGTTTTGTTCTGAACTTCCAAGATAATTTGCAGAACAATGTTGTGGACATATCATGCAAGGATCTTAATTAACACTACCTTCTTCACACGGTAAGCATAGAGTGTTCCAAGATGCCCAGTGTCTGTTGTATACACCAACTGAGGTACTCCAAAAGTACTGTGCAAAAATCTTGTATAGTCTATTAATCACATTTGCAGGGGGATTTACTGCTGATAACAGATGTATTGGCAAACTTTGAAATACACTAGTTATAAGTACTGCCCTTCCACCTATTGATAGTAACTGTCCTTTCCAATTCTGCAGCTTGTCCATTACCTTTATGATGATCTCCTTGTAATAATCCATCTTCCTTCTGAGATAGAAGATTGGACAGCCCAGGTATGTGAATGGAAAATTCTGTTTAGATAACTCAGTGATCCTCTGTACCTTGGCCATCACTTCTGCACTAGCTGATTCATCTAAATAGATTGCTGATTTTGTCCTGTTGATTAACTGACCAGATGCATTTTCATAAGCTGTCAAGACTTCCATCACCAGCCTCAAAGAAGTAGCATCAGATGAAAAAAAATGATTGTATCATCAGCATAAGCTAGATGATTGATCTTGGGACTCCATTTTGGCATTCCAAATCCACAAAAATATAGGTTGGTATGTAGTGCATTCAAACCTCTTGAAAATGCTTCTACTGCTAGGATAAACAGAGTAGGTGATAAGGGTCCCCTTGGTTCACACACCTGGTTGATCTGAAAAAACCATGGGGATGTCCATTAACTAGCACTGAGTACCAATTATTAGAGACAGCTCCAAATATTAGACTTATGAACCTTTCTTCAAATCCAATCTTCCTTAACACCTTTGTCAGAAAGAGCCAAGACAGTCTATCATAAGCTTTGGTCATATCCAGCTTTAAGACAACAATAGGTCCTGCCTTAATCCTTAATCTGATATCTTTAACTATCTCCTGAGTTAGCAATACATTTTCTACGATGCTTCTCCCCTTTACAAAGCCAGCCTATTCTTCGGAGATCAGATTTGGTCGCATTCCAGCCAGCCTTTCATGTATTACTCTTGAAAACACTTTGTTGATGAAGTTGATGAGATTAATAGGTCTCATATCTGAAAATGTTTCAACCTATTTGATTTTTGGTAGCTGTACCAGGTTTGTGTGAGTTATGTATCTGGGAAGGTCATGGCCATTAAAGAAAGCCTTTTTCATCTCAACTATGTCTTTCTCAATTATATCCCAGCAACAGTGGAAGAAGCATCCTGTGAATCCATCTGGTCCTTTGCACTTTCACCATTCAGCCCCAGTACTGCAAGCTTAATCTCCTCTCTTGTAGGCTGCTGCATCAATGACATATTATGCACACTATATACCATTGAAGGTACGTTCTCTATTATCCTAAAATCTGTAGGAGCTGCACCCTCATGAAATTGGTTTTGAAAAAATATCACAGCTTCATCTGCTATTTCTGTGTCTTCCTCCAACCAGTTTCCCTCTGAGTTTTGAAACGTTTTTAATTGGAGTCTCTTCCTTCTTCCATTCACTTGTGCATGGAAAAATTTGGAATTTTTATCTCCTTCTTGAAACCATTTCATACCAGCCTTCTACTTCCAAAAATCCTCTTCTACGGCTAGGTATCTGATCCGTTCTGATTGAACTTTCTGCAGCCTTTGTCTGCTTTGTTATGTAGGATTTCTTTCAAACTCTGCCTCATGAACAAGGACCACTTCCTCCAAGATTGCAATTTTCTAAAAGATATCCCCATATGTATTTCTGCTCCATGAAGATAGAGAATTTTTCAACCTCTTTAGCTTCTGATTAAACATATAGAAAGGATCCCCGACAAAATTAACTTTCCAATTCTCCTTCACCACATCCATGAAAGTAGGATGTTCCATCCAAAAGTTAAAAAATCTAAAAGCCTTCTTAAATGGAATAACATTTGTGTTACATGTCAGTTCCATAGAACTGTGGTCAGATCCTGTTTTAGATAAATGAGTGACTTCAATTGTAGGAAACATCTGCTGAAATTCCAGATTTGCCAAACATCTGTCAAGTTTCTCAAAAATGAAATCATCTTCCGATCTCCCATTCCACCAGGTGAATATACTTCCTTTGAAGCCTAGATCTATGAGGTTACACGTATTGACACAATGCCTGAAATTATTTACCGCATTCATTGATACTGGCAATCCACCAAACTTCTCCTCTTCATCCCAGATAACATTGAAATCTCCTGCTACAAGCCATGGTAAGGTCATGTCCCTTGCAAGGTAGTTGGGACTGTCCCAGAGTTCAATTCTTTCTACGGAATCACATTTAGCATAAACAAATGTGACAACGAAAGAGGTTTGAGTATCCATATTTGTCAGCTTCATCGTCAACTGTTGTTATGCATCAATCATCACCTCTACACCATGATCTTCATCTACAAACACCCAGATATTGTTTGAAACATTAGAAAAGGCCTGAAGCATACCAATCTTCCTCCTGTATTTTTCTAGCTTCCAAGCATTCTGCATTGGTTCCATGATTCCTATGAAATGATAATGATGTTGCCTTTGAATAGTGATAAGTCTCTCAAAAGCTTTCTTTGTATTCACTGACCTTACATTCCAAATGATAGCATTCATCATTAATTTTGGGGTTTGGATAGGTTCCTTCGTGTTTGAACCCCTGGTACTGAACTTTGTATCTCCTTTGTATTTTTCTTCTTGCCTCTACCTGCTGATCTGCCTTTGTCCAAGTGCCTAGGTGAGAGATCACCTTGCCTTGCCACATTTTTAAAATTCTGTGTAGTAGATTCATCATCAAGATCTTTTCTTCTACCACTATTTGGCTCCTCGACTTCCAATATTTTCTTTGGTTCTATCAACTGCTGCTGGACATTAGTAGGGATTATGACAGTGTTCCTCCTCTCCTGAACTGACTGTCCTATTGCTGCGACTTGTTTATCAGCATTGTTTCTATCAGTTTCTTCATTGTGACATGATTGGATGGAATCTGATACATTAATCCTCCCAGTTCCATCTTCCACCTGCTCCTTCGTTTTGTTAAGTTCCTCTTGACATGCTGCTACATCCTTTTCTCCAGTAGGTTTTTCAACAGCTATATTGGGTTTAGCCGGAGGTAAAACCTTGCTAGGATTAGGACTTAAAATTTTTTGATTGTCGCTCTCCTTTGTTGTTGTTTGCTTATTCTCTCCTTGCACCCTCGCTTGCTCATTGATCCTTATGCTTTCACTTGTTGTTTGTTCCTTGTTTTTATTGTTGACACTTTGCTCTTCCTGATCATTTTCTTCATCTGATGATTCCTCTTCTCCACTAGCACCCTCTGGAAGTGCACTTTCATCCGGAACCTCTTCGTCTTGTTTATTCCATACTGTTCTACCATCAAGATGCAGTCTGCTATCATGATTGTCCACATTTAACACTCCATTAATCTCAGTAGTCTACGATGGAATTTCCTGACAAGATTGATTAGTTTCAGCATGATTCTCCTTGAATGTTCTACTGACCCAAGCTGTTATAGGTTCTTTTTGACTGCCTTCACCTATCGCATTTTCCCTTTCACTATAAGTGATTTTCTTGCCTGCCTTTGATGTACTTCCTGATCCAGTAGATTTTGGTGTAAAATGAGCTGCTTTAGGATTTAGACCTCTTTCATTGTTAGTATTAGATTGTAGTGTTCTTGACAGATTTTTTTTCTTTCATAGAAACCTGTTGGTTATTGTCTTCCTCATCATCATCTTGGTCTTCTAATGATACAAACCTGTTATTTATCTGAATATATTGATTATCTACTGCATCAACTTCCTCTCTTGTTTTTCCATTTCCTTGCTAATTATTATTACGAACTGGTACAATTTCCTTACCCACTGCATCATGATTTTGTTGATTACTAGCAGATACTTGAGGTTGTTGTACATTATCCCGATCTGGCATGAAATCCTTTGACTTTGCACCATTATTTTGAGTTGAACTGTCAGATCCTTGCTGCTGCCCTATAGGTGAGTCAACAGGTACAATTTCTTTCCCTGTAATCACTCGATTTCCATTGTTCTTGATATGATTGTCTCTAACTTCCTTCCATTGTCCCATAGGTGGATTGACATTACCTTCAACTTTTCCACTCGTTAAGACCATCAATAGTTGATTATGATGCACCTGAATCTGCTCCTTGTTATTTTCAGCCTCTTGCTTGCTTTGCCGATAAGGTGATAGTTCCAGATGGATTCTCCAGCATTCAAAGCTGTCATGACCTTGTAATCTGCATTCCTTGTAATACTTAGGAATCATATCGTGCTAGATATTTACCCATTCAGTCCTTATTTCCCCTGATGCTTCACTAACAATGTCCATTCTATCATTTTTAGGGTGGGAAGCTAACAAATCTACAAGGACTTTGACCCTAGCACAACTGGGTCTAGTATTTTTGATAGTAGCCATATCCAAGTGTAAAGGTTTCCCAACTGCTGAAGCAAGAGAAAAAAGACACTCCTTTACAAAGTAAGTTGGTAATAAACCTGGAAAAGAGATCCAAGCCATAGCCATTGGAGTTTCTTCTCCTGCCTTAAATTTCACATCATATATGAGAGGTCAAATTTGGTATTCTTGGCCATCCTTGTCCTTAACGTATTGAGCACCTTTCGATGTAAAATCAACATAATCTTGCCATAATGTCATACGTATAAGGATATGCCTGTCTCTCAAATAGCCAATATTGCATTCACCCTTTATTCCACATTAAGATGGAACAATTCGACGAATCTCATTTAATTTTGGCCACCCGTATGCAAACTTACCAACCACTGCATAATGAATCCCTTCAATTACGTTCATGCGTTCAACTTCTGCCTCAGTGAATATAATTAAAGGCTGCCCATTAACAAATGTTGCTCTCCTCAAAGGGATTGGATAAACAGTAGTTTTTGCACTTGCATTGCTTTGTATGCTTGCATTGATTGTGTTGGTTTTAAGAAAAATTGAGTAATCTAATGGTGTTTTTGTCTGTGTAGGATTGTTAGGGACGATAGTAGGAGCTTGTGGAGGCAATCCAGCCATTAGAGGAGGCTGGCCTCCAGAAGAAGAGGCCATGCACGACCTTAATGGAGCACAAAACTGGAGAAGCTACAACTGCCTAGATTTTCAATGCTACTGTAGAATTCGATCGCAGTTGTGAATTCGAGGTATCAGTCGATGCAAGGACGTACCAGCCAGATTATTCTTCAATATTATTAATGTAATTTTGCTGATGAAAACACGCTGCTACAGTACGTTGAAGTTGCTTGACATATAAGCAGCAGCTTTTGTAATCGTTGCTACAGTATCTCACAAGAATTGCAGAATTAAAATTGCAGAATCTGTACGCTACAGTAAACTTCAAAAGTTTATGAACAATCATATACGTATAATCATATATGTTAGCCCAGTTTCCCAATACAGCTGCGATGCAAATTTATGAAAACTGACAGCTTTGATAACTGAGCTCACAAGCTAGATTCTAACGAATCTGTCTTAATTTTAAGAACTCGATGCTACAGTAACTGGAAAAACTAAAATTAAGATTTGTTGCTTCTTGATATAGAACTTAGAATAAAAACAAGAGGAGGTTGTTTTGGATGAGAAGAGGGTTCTTTTAAGACGAACTTTGTGTAATTCCACCTTCAAATCGTTGGGTTTAAGAACAATTAATAGTGATGAAAGTACTATTCATTATCTTTCTAGAGAGAAGGCGATTGGGATTTATTGAGTAGGTTCTCTCTCTGCTCACCTAGACCTTTACAGGCTTCTGAAATGATAATTCATGTGAAAAAAGAGTCATCCCTTGAATGATTACTACAAAATGAGATGTAATAACACCAAACTTGAATTGCCTCGGTAGGTGACAATTTCAAAAAGATGCCTATAGATTCTAAAGAACATCTTTTAAATATTAAAATTTTGGTGTTCGTTTTACATGGTTCACTAAAACACTTACTATTATTTATTTTACAATTGTTCTTTTATTCAAAATGGAAAGCAAAAGGTACATTTTTTTCTTTGAGCCGTGGAATCCACACAATTCACGCAGGAACTTCATTAATAGCAAGGACAAATACTAGAAAATTTATAAACAACATGGTTATGAATGAACCTAATGGTATAACGGAAGATAAAATTTAGCGAGTAATTTCATATGGTAGAAGGGTAGACTTAGACCTTTTCTCTAGCCTTTAGGATTTGATAATAGTTATAATTTTCAATTTGATTTTTCCGAAAAAAATCCATGGTAGAAATTATACTCTATAACACTATGTTTGGATCATTTTTACTCATCGTTTTATAATGTATTGTATTATACTGTATTATATTGTCTAGTTTTATAGATACAACATTTAAATAGATTGTATCGTATGCTGTTGTTAAATGACGTTTTTGTTGTTAGATTTGACTGTATCGCACAGTACTGTAATTGATAAATTCACTAAAATACGCACAATTATTTTAAATAAAACTAGTAGTAGTACCCGCACGATGTGCAAAAAATATTATGATCCTGCTAAATTCTATAAATTAGAAAGAACAAATTATATGAATAACTATTGACATAAATTTAAATAATATAACCTTATATATAGCTGGTGATACAAACAAATAAAAATACAATATGATTCAAAAATAAATACTCCTTCCCTTTCAATGTACATAAAATATTTTTCTTATTAGTTTGTTTCAAAAGAATGACACATTCTGTATTTGGAAATAATTTAACTTTAAATTTTTTACTTTACCCATTTTACATATAATGAGAAGTTCTTACACCCATGCAAATATAATGGCCCAACAAAACTATTAGGATCATAAGTTTCAAAAGTTTTCTTTTTTGTTCTTAAATTTCGTGCCAAGTCAAACTATCTCATCTATATTGAAACTGAGTGAAGTTACAAAAGTTAAGTTTTGATCCAACAACTCAGTAATTATGATTATGGTTCTAACCTAGATTTTTTAGTCTTATTTCTAGTAACAAATATATTTTTTGTTTTTTTCTGTTATTTTTGTTGTGAATTCAAATTTTAAAAAACTCTTTCTCATTATTTCGAACAATTCGCCTCACTCGTTGAGCCTCCCATTTGAATTGGAACATTTATGTGTTGATTAGCTTTCCTAATTAATTGATTAATCAATTCAAATGTAACTTTCTTTTTATTCAGCTTCAAAAGAATCTTATTTACTATCTTTCTATTTAAATTGAAATAAATATCTTGTCTTTCAATTTAAATTAAATAATATAACAAAAATTATCATAATTTGCCATGTGGCTTTATATTAGCTTGCTACTTGGCTTAACCATAATGCACACTTGCTATATTGCCATGTGATTTTTTATTAGCTTATCGCGTTACTTGATGTCCTTATTCATTGCTCTACTTTTAGTATAATATAATGAATATAGTTTTGTATTACCCTAGAATTTTTAACTTTGTTCTTTTGTTCCATAGCTCCAATTGTTTTATATATATTTATCAATAATATTAGTTTTCCTATTTATTATTTTATTAAATAAATTTAAAGTGTAGACCCCTTCACATTAGTTCTATTCTCCTCTATATACATTATTTTCTATCATATAAAATTTTATTTATTTTTGACATTTTGTGTTGTATATGTAATGACCTGACCGTTCGTTTTGAGCTCTAGCATGTTGTTCAGCAATCTGAGGTCATGAACAGCTTCATTTCAGGTATTATGACTTGTACGCGTGGTCCGAATTAAGTTTCGGAAAGTTCAGAGTTGACTTGGTAGAGAATTCTCATTTCGGAAGCGTAAAGTTTAAAGAATTAACTAGGATTGAAATTTTGAGTAAACGACCTCGGAATTGGGATCTGAAGGTTCCAACAGGTTCGTATGATGATTTTGGACTTGGGCGTATGTTACGATCCAAAATCCACTAAGGGTCGTGGTGGCGCTGGACACTGTTGTCAGGCAAGCTAACCCAAATTACTTAATGAAGTTCTCATTTTTAAAAATCTCGAAAACTAAGATTTTCCTTCAATTTTTCATAAAATAAAAAAAAAGATTATTGCTTCAATTCAAATTAAATAATAAGTGATTAGTACAAAATATTTCAAAACCATCCCAGAACCCGGTGTCACAAGTGCATGGGCATCTACTGGTATGGAAATAAGATACATCTGTCTGTAATACAGTGGACAGGAAGTAAATACAATATACTTGAAGGGACTATACTAGATGCGGGCCGCCTCGAGTAATGCAACTCACCTACTTCCATATTCATCCGTGCTGCTATGCCCAGTAGGCCACTAGAGTTACATATACCTGTACAACAAAAATGCACAGAAGTGTAGTATGAGTACGAAAACAACGTGTACTCAATAAGTATCCCGTCTAATCTCGAAGAAGTAGAGACGAGATGGTCGATTTCGACACTTACTAGTGGTCCAACAATGGTGTCAATAATACATTAAATCGTGGATTTGTATAAACATGATTTTTAATCCAATAGAAGGAAACAAGGAAACAATTATATTTTTTTTAGGAAATTTCCAGACTTTTCTTTTTTATTATTACCCAAATATTCTCAAATCGTAAAGAGGCACTAACAACTTAAATAAGTTCAAGGCAGCAATACAAGCATACGCATATTATGCCGAGGAGATGGCCCGATCCAACAGAAATAAACTGTGCACTTGCCGAGGATCGGCGGCGCGCCTATAGATGCATCTATTTAATCTGTCAAGGCGTTCGGCCCATTCCAAAATTAAACACGCACAGAAGGTCAATCATGTAGTCAACAAGGAATAATTATTCATAGAAAAGCCAATTCTCTTTTAAATATTTTTGAAAATGAAGTTTAATCTTTTTTTGGAAATTCATTTACTAACTCGAGGTGATTTAAGCAATTCAAATGTCGATAAGTTTACAATTAATCCAAGTATAGCATGCTTTTGAGTCCTAGACTACCCGGACAATAGCATAATAGTAGCTACGCACGGACTCTCGTCACCTCGTGCGTACGTAGCCCCCACAAATAGGAGCACCTAACCAATTAATTCACCTATGAGGACAATTTCCTCTTACAAGGTTAAAAAGGAGGCTCACCTCGCTCCGAAGATCCATAACCGGCATTCCACGCCCCTCCTAAGACTTGAATCAATACACAACGCTCCAAAACTAGCCAATACTTATGTAAACCCATTAATATATACTAATGTCCTCATAATAATCTAACTTATAACAATTCCTAACCCCGGTCGAAAAGTTGACAAAAACGACCTCGGGCCCACGTGCCCGAAATTTGAAATTTTTCGAAGATAAAGATTACCCATTGACTCAAGTACTCAAATATATAATTTTCTCTTAATTTCATCCCGAAATTCGTTGTCAAATTCCAAGAATACAAATTTTCTAGGTTTTCCCCCAAACCCCATGTTTTCTACAAATTTCATGCTCAGATCCATACATAGTTGATGTATTTAACTCAAAATAGGTGGGGATGACTTAGCTTGACGTTGATGACAAAAATCCCCTCTTGAAGCTCCCCAAAATCGCCCATGCCAAGTGAAAAATGGGAGAAGAATGGCAAATTCCCGAATTTAAAACAATTCTCTGCCTCCAGCTGTTTCCGCACCTGCGGCTCCCCTAACGATTTTGCGGTTCCGCATGTGCGACCCAAGTACTGCATCTGCGGTCCTTCCCAGGCTGCCCAATTTCCTCTTCTGCGCTCCTGCTTCCGCAGGTGCGGTTTCGCTTCTGCGGAGCCCTGACCGCATCTGCGGTCCCTATCCTCCTGACCAAAATCTGCTTTTGCGCTCCTACCTCTGAAGGTGCGGTCCTGCATCTGCAAAAATATGACCGTATCTGCGGTCCCCGCTCCCTTCACCTCTAACCGCTTCTGCGGTTCACTTCCTCACTTCTGCAAGGCCGCTTCTACAGTTAACCCACTGCAGAAGTGGTTATACCAGCAACCAGACCCTTCAGCTATGTCAAAATTCTAAGTTTCGATCCGTTAACCATCCGGAATCCACCCGAGGCCCCCAGGAACACAACCAATCATACCAACCAGTCCCAAAACATGGTACGGACTTACTCGAGGCCACAATTCATATCAAACAACGCTAAAACCACGAATCGACCTCCAATCCGAACTTTATGAACTTTAGAATTTCAAACTTCTACTTCCGATGTTTAAACCTATCAAATCACGTCCGATTGACTTCAAATTTTTCACACAAGTCATATTCGACATTACGGACCTACTCCAACTTTCAAAATCGAATTCCGGCCCCGATATCAAAAGTTCCACTTTCGGTCAAACTTCTCAAAAACTTTCAAATTTCTATCTTTAGCCAAATGGCTCCAAAATGACCTACGGCCCTCCGAATTCACTTCCGATCGCGCTCCCAACTCCAGAATCACCATAAGGAGCTGCTCCCAGACTCAGAATCCCAAACGGACATCGATATCACTGAAATTTACTTCGACCCAAATTTATAAAATTTCTTTCAAAATGCTACTTTCCACAATAGGCGCCAAAATGCTCCCGGGTCATCCAAAACCCGATCTGGGCATATGCCCAAGTCCGAAATCATAATACGAACCTACTTGAACGTTCAGATCCCGATTCCAAGGTTGTTTACTCCAAATTCCAATCCTAGTTAATTCTTTCAACTTTAAGCTTCCGAAATGAGAATCCTCTTTCCAAATCAACTCTAAACTTCTCGAAACTTAATTACGACCACGCGTACAAGTCATAATGCCTGAAATGAAGCTGCTCATGGCCTCAGAATGCTGAACGACGTGCTAGAGCTCAAAACGACTGATCGGGTCGTTACATTCTCTCCCACTTAAACATACGTTCGTCCTCAAACGTGCTGAGAACTACACTGAAGTACTCTGAAATTACTGTTTAACACCTCCTGCACCTTCCCATGCTACCACAACTCAGTTGGGCACATTAGCTCGATCAATTCTGAAGATATTTCCTTTTATTCAAGCAAATAAGCCTTAGAGTCCAATTCCAACATCCGGAATTTAATGTTAGGTTTGTTTCCAGCATACGCTCATCATATCAATCATTACACGCTGTACCCAAACATGACTTCACCATTTTGCTGAGTTCACACCCTGCATCAATTTAATCAGAAAACTACAATGACATTCTCTTATAAAATAAACCGAAATTCCACGAATCTGATGCTCCCATTGCACCTTATGACCTACTTAGGCCTTGCTCTAGATCTTATAATATCGCCACGACAGAAGAGATGTGTAGAAATTCATAACCAACTGCCGAATTAACAAATCGTTGAATCTATACTCCTGACGGGAACCATCACTTCATTCTGAACCGAACAATGGCCTTAACTTCTTAATGTATTTCCTGTAATCAAATTGCACTGATCCCAAATCCAATGATCCCGTCCCACCCAGTACGAACTACTCAGGCAATAACCCACCCAGACATAATCAAAAGTCTCATATGATACCACCATGTGCCAATAGGATACCAATTCGAACGCGATACAAAAGGAAAACGAACTCTGGAAGGAATTACCTAACTCACGCACTAATATGAACTTTCCTTAGAAAATAGTGAGCAAGACATACAAAAATAGCATATAGAAAACTATATTCACCATCACACTGTTGCAGTGCACAACCCGATCCAAGCAACATACCCATGTCGGCGTGCCACCTGATCCATACATAGATCTCACATAAGGAGATGCACATCGAGCTAAATTTGCTTATTACATTAAAATATCGAATTTCGGTCACAAGCATGCTAAGTGCATAATACCATCCCTTAGGGGACATATAGCGGTATAAGCTACAGAACTCAAACACAACTGAGGTGTGGTATACAATCTGAATCCTAAGAGCCATTTGGCTCATATAACATCATTTCTACGCGGATCCTCAACAAATAAGCAATTTCTCAAGCCGTCTAACAACTCACACGGTGCAATGTATCACTACATGAAATATATGAAAACAAAATAACACCCTGACTACTCCTCCATAAGGAGCGCCTTACTGAAATGGGTACGTTTGGCCTGATATATGGCCCATATTCACATTTGAATCCATCCACCGACCTCAAGCTGATTCTGGTCGCACTGACTAGGCTAATAACCTTTCCAAGGTCCATAATAACTCTCCTTTATTTCATAACGCATAAGAACAACCATCATAACTGAAGAAATCCTCCACAGCCCACAACTTAATAGGTTGAGTGCCCTCCAGGCATTTATTCTCAAATCAACGATATTATCACAACCTTCATATTTGGTTTAAGTCTTTAATCAATCAAGTGACTACCTGCCATACCTATACAATCTTCCTGTGGGACACACTCCCACAACCTACCATAACAAATAATTGGGTGGTACCTGCAAACCACCAGTCGCACTAACACTGAAAAGCGATCACGAGTCATTAACCAGGATGCAAAGCCTCTTTCACATAACACCGATCTCGGATGACTGCTGAAGACGATACCAACTTAACTTAAACCTCGAATCTACTTTCCTGCTCATCCGAGCTTGTGACATCCTTTTCATACCGAACCATAACCTTGATTATCACTTTCAAATTCCATACACTCATTGCACCCAACATGCCAACATACGATAGAACACGATCTTCATCATAACTATGGAACCACTAATGGGCTAACACTTCATCATATAAAAGCTTTTCACTTAACTTGCTTTAGGAGAACTATAGCAACACACAAGTGAATTCTCACATTCATAGAATATGCAAATCTCTAAGTAGTGGTCTAAGCCACCATAGCCCTTCCGGAATCTGCTTCCACATAACAAGCCATAACAGTAGAATGCTTCTGAATAACATCAATTAAGGCGGCTGACAAGCCTAATACGTACCGTCACAATCACTTGCATAACTTGATCACGCTGAAGTAATTGATCACTGCCACCAATATTCCAATTCAACCATGGCTAACGAATCTATCTTCTTCCAATTTGTCTGTGATTGCCATAGGAACAATATCAACTCCATTCAACACCTATCACACTCTATCAGCACTCATCCCGAGTGACCTTGAATCACGAGACCATGCTGTCTCGAATCCCATGAACCGTTTCATACCTCCCAAATGCGGCACTGCAAGTCAGCATATCATAAAACATTCTGGGCCTCTTCTCATAAGCTTCTACAAAATCTTGACTCTTAACCGTACTTATAGGCTCGAAATCATTAGGCACCAGACTTTACCCTTTTGAATCCATTATGACCGTCGTTGAGAGCCACCCGCTTTGACTTGGCCTCGAATATAATTAACTTCACAGATATTCTAGCACATGAATACCCTCTCGACGAAGCACCTGGAAGAATCACTTCCATTGAAACCCACACTTATACGAGGCATAAACCCTGAATCCTTTCTCAAATATGAACATGAGCGAACAAGGCCAACCATGGCATACCTTTAATAATCCCTTTGCTCAATTCACCACTTATGTTCTTTTTCCATAGCTAAAATAACCCATCAACATATTAATAATCAGAACCCTCACAAGTAGTTAACCATGCAACCCAATGATAGGCAGTGGGACTCTCCCACTTAGCTTGAAGGAACTATTACACAACTCTGGAACTCACCTAAATTCTTTATCTCTTACTGACATAACCTTACGCAATCAACCGCCTAAATTTTTGGATTCTTTCTATAAAACCCCCTTTTTATACTCTAAATCATCAACCACATTCGCACAACCAATCTCTTCGCTGAATAACCAATAGAATACTTAGCAAAAGCTTCACCAACCACGCGACCGCTAACATGCTCATAGGGAATAACCCGCCTGTGGAAATCACTCCCCGATATCTTCCAACACTGCTGCACAAGGTGCAATCACTATGACATCAATAAACCTCCCTGAGTTCGAGCTCAATCTCTAGCTATACAAGTCCATTCATCCCTCACGGACATCACTTAAATGTGCGGAAATGACCTTGTAATTCCATATTATGTCGTATCCTTCTTCATTCAAGCAGCTCCTTTCCGCTATATCAAATCTCCTGCCACATAATAGTCCATACTTCAAATTAAATTCGTCGACCCCAATCACAATTCTCTAAAATCCTCAAATCATTCAAAACTCTCCTTAAGGTACGTGGTCATCCCACTGCAAGACCATATGCAACTCCGCCACTCTCCCACTTTGGTGAAACTCATCCCCTTAATCGACTACTCGACCCTTGGCCTCTTATACTCGGCCTTCTAGAAATTTTAGCCATAGCCTGACAATTCCCACTTGTTTTTACTCATCCTTTGCTGCTCAGCTGCTGCCTTAAATAAAATCTATCTTCGTGGCAATTGAACCCACAATTTTCCTAACTTTACACCTTTCAGCAGATCATCTTTCTCATACCATCGACATTAGAAACACTAATTCAACCCTGAACTACCGCACCCTGCAATATCTGATAGCCACATTTCCGATACTATTTCATAATAGCTTGCTCCAAAGGCGAATTGTAGAAGATTGTAACATCGGAGAACTTAGTGTATTCAATTAGGACAACGACATCCCCTCAGAAAAGAAAGCTCCACCACTCTTGCATGTACCAAGTCTCATTACTCTACCATCCCGAATCCGCACATTCTTAGACCGATTGTCTTTCCCCTGCCGGAAATAAAATACTGAATCTCCAGATTATGCACTGAGTAAACCTCCCTTCAAGTCATTTACTGCCCCGATACGTGGGAAACATCCTACCATCATATCACGACTGCGGAACAATCATTCATAAGTATCACGGCAACTTGTGCCTAGCCTCAGAGCCCTTAGAAGTACCTTACTGGGCTGAAACAATAAAATATCCTTCCACAAGGCGACGATAATAGCTCAGACAACTATACAGGGAGAAACATCCTATACCATATTCGTAATATCATTACAATTCTTCAATTCTCGATGAATAGCAAGCGCTTTGCGTCGCATAAGATTGAGTTGGAAAGAAACAAAGGCATAAGCCTCAAAGGAATCAAATCGCACGATGAGGAATCAAGGAGGGAAGTACTCCTAACAGTCTTGCAGCCTCCCGAGGATAAGTACAGATGTCTGTGTACCGATCTATGAGACTCTACTAGACTTGCTCATGACTCGTGAGACCCTAGGAACCTAGTGCTCTGATACCATGTTGTCACAACCCAAAATACACTAAGGGACGTGGTGGCGCTGGACACTGCTATTAGGCAAACCAACCCAAATTACTTAATGAAGTTCTCATTTTTAAAAATCTCGAAAACTAAGATTTTCCTTCAATTTTTCATAAAATAAGAAAAAGATAACTACTTCAATTCAAATTAAATAATAAGCAATTCGAAAAAATATTTCAAAACCATCCCAGAACTCGGTGTGACAAGTGCATGAGCATCTACTAATATGAAAATAAGATACAACATCCGTCCGGAATATAGTGGACAGGAAGTAAATACAATATACTGGAAGGGACTATACTAGCTGTGGGCCGCCTCGAGTAATGCAACTCACCTAGTCCCAGAATCATCCGTGCTGCTACGTTCAGTAGGCCACTAGAGTTACATATACATGTGCAATAAAAATGCACAAATGTGTAGTATGAGTACGAAAATAACATGTACTCAATGAGTATCCCGTCTAATCTCGAAGAAGTAGAAACGAGATAGTCGACTTCGACACTTACTAGTGGTCCAATAATGGTGTCAATAATACATTAAATTGTGGATTTGTATAAACATGATTTTTAATCCAATAGAAGGAAACAAGGAAACAATTATTTCTTTTATAGGAAATTTCAAGACTTTTCCTTTTTATTATTACCCAAATATTCTTAAACCATAAAGAGGCACTAACAACTTAAATAAGTTGAAGGCAACAATACAAGCATGGGCATATTATGCCGAGGCGACGGCCCGATCCAATAGAAATAAACTGTGCACTTGTCGAGGGTCGACGGTGTGCCTATAGATGCATCTACTTAATCTGTTGAGGCGTTCGGCCCGGTCCAAAATTAAACACACACAGATGGTCAATCATGTAGTCAACAAGGAACAATTATCCATAGAAAAGTGAATTCTCTTTTAAAGATGTTTGAAAATGAAGTTTAATCTTTTGTGGAAATTCATTTACTAACTCGAGGTGATTTAAGCAATTCAAATTTCGATAAGTTTACAATTAATCCAAGTATAGCATGCTTTTGGGTCCTAGACGACCCGTACAATAGCATAATAGTAGCTACGCACAGACTTTTGTCAGCTCGTGCGTACGTAGCCCCCACAAATAGGAGTACCTAACCTATTAATTCACCTATGGGGACAATTCCCTTTTACAAGGTTAGAAAGGAGACTCACTTTGTTCCAAAGATCCATAACCGGCATTCCACGCCCTTCCGAAGACCTGAATCGAAACAAACCCCTCCAAAACTAGCCAATAATTATGTAAACCCATTAATATATACTAAGGTACTCATAATAATCTAATTTATAACAATTCCTAACCCTGATCGAAAAGTTGACAAAAATGCCCTCGGGCCCACGTGCCCGGAATCCAAAAATTTTCAAAGATAAAGATTACCTATGGACTCACGAACTCAAATATATAATTTTCTCTTAATTTCATCCCAAAATCGTGGTCAAGTTCCAAGAATACAAATTTTCTAGGTTTTCCCCCAAACCCCAAGTTTTCTACAAATTTCATGCTCATATCCATACATAGTTGATGTATTTAACTCAAAATAGGTGGGGATGACTTACCTTGACGTTGATGACAAAAATCCCCTCTTGAAGCTCCCCAAAATCGCCTATGCCAAGTGAAAAATGGGAGAAGAATGGCAAATTCCAGAATTTAAAACAATTCTCTGCCTCCAGCTATTTTCGCACCTGCGGCTCCCCTACCGCTTCTGCGGTTCCGCAAGTGCGACCCAAGTACCGCATCTGCAGTCCTTCCCAGGCTGCCCAATTTCCACTTCTGTGCTCCTCCTTTCGCAGGTGCGGTTCCGCTTCTGCTGAGCCCTGACCACATCTGCGGTCACTTTCCTCCTGACCAAAATCCGCTTCTGCGCTCCTACCTCTGCAGGTGCGGTCCCGCATCTGCGGAAATATGACCGCATCTGCGGTCCCAGATCCCTTCACCTCCAACCTCTTATGTGGTTCCCTTCCTCGCTTCTGCGGGGCTGCTTCTGTGGTTAACCCACCGCAGAAGCAGTTATACCAGCAACCAGACCTTCAGCTATCTCAGAATTCCAAGTTTCAATCCTTTAACCACCCGGAATCCATCCGAGGCCCCCGGGATCCTACCTAATCATACAAACCAGTCCCAAAACACATTATGGACTTGCTCGATGCCTCAATTCATATTAAACACGAATCGACCTCCAATCTGAACTTTATGAACTTTAGAATTTCAAACTTCTACTTCCGATGTTTAAACCTATCAAATCACGTCCGATTGAATTCAAATTTTGCACATAAGTCATATTCGACATTATGGACCTACTCCAACTTTCAAAATCGGATTCCGACCTTGATATCAAATGGTCCACTTTTGGTCAAACTTCTCAAAAACCTTCAAATTTCTATCTTTAGCCAAATGGCTCCAAAATGACCAACGGCCCTCCGAATTCACTTTCGATCGCGCTCCCAACTCTAGAATCACCATACGGAGCTGCTCTCAGACTCGGAATCTCAAATGCACATTGATATCACTGAAATGCACTTTGACCCAAAATTATGAAATTTCTTTCGAAATGCTACATTCCAAAATAGGCGCCAAAACGCTTCCGGGTCATCCAATACCCGATCCAAGCATACACTGTGATTGGGTTGCATGGTTAACCACTTGCGAGGTTTTCTAGTTGTTAGCATATTTCTAGGTTATTTCGGCTACGAGAAAAGAACATAAGTGGTAATTTGAGCAAAGGAATTGTTAAAGGGTGCTATGGTTGGCCTTATTGGCTCAATTTCAGACTTGGGGAAGGATTTAGGACTTATGCCTTATATGGATGTAGGTTTCGAGTGGAGTGATTCCGTTAGGTGCCTCGTCAAGAGGGTATTCATGTGTTATAAGATTTATGGAGTTTATTATATTCGGGACCAAGTCAGAGCTGGTGGCTCTCAGCAACGGTCCT
>MU685966.1:46096-62790 GCA_026770625.1 Nicotiana glauca | reverse complement strand
GGTGCCTAATGATTTTGAGCCTATAAGTACAGTTAAGAATCAAGCTTTTGCAGCAGCTTATGAGTGGAGGCCCAGAATGTTCTATGATGTTTTGACTTGTAGTGTAGAGAAAGATGAGAAAGGACTTCGGATTCGTAGAAGGATTAGCAGAATGGGCATATCAGTTAAGGGTGTGAATGTGCGCACAAAGAAGGTATGAAATGGTTCATGGGATTGAGATAGCATGGTCTCGTGGTTCCAGGTCACTCGGGGTGAGTGCGAATGGAGTGTGTTATGTGTTGAAAGGAGTTAGTGTTATTACTAAGGAAAATGGGGTAAATTGAAGGAAGATATATTGGTTAACCATAGTTGAGTTGGCGTATTGGTGGTAGAGGTCAGTTCCTTCAGCGTGGTCAAGTTATGCATGTGATTTGTAGCGGTATGTGTGAGGCTTGTCGGTCACCGTAATTAATATTGTTCAGAAGAATTCTTCTATTATGGCCTGTTATGTGTAGGCGGATCCTAGAAGGTCTATGGCGGCTTAGAGCACTACTTAGATGTTTGCCTATAGTACGGTTATGAGAATTTACCTGTATGTTTCTATGGTTCTCCTAAAGTGAGTCTAGTGAAAAACTTTTACTGGCACGTTAAGTGCAGTGAGTGGTGTGGAATTTAAAGTGAGGATCAAGGTTGCAGTTCGGTGCTGACAATGATGTCACGAGCTCGGATGAGCAGGAAAGGAGTTTCGATGTTTAAAGTGAGTTAAAGGCTTTGCATCCTGGTTTGCATCCTGGTTAAGGATTCTTGATCGCTTTTTAGCGTTAGTGCGGCTGGTGGTTTGGATGTGCGGACCCGTTATTCATTTCGGTAGGTTATGCCAGCGTGTCCCACAGGAAGATTGTATAAGTGTGACATGAAGTCAGTTGATTGATTAAATATTTAAACCAAGTATGAGGATTTTGGTAATATCATTAATTTGAGAATTTATGCCTAGAGGGCACTCTGTTTATTGGGTCATGGAATGCGGAGATTCGCTCCGGTTATGAGGGTTGTTCTTATGTGTTATGAGAAAAGGAGAGTTATTATGTACCTTTGAAAGGTTATTAGCCTAGTTGGAGCAATCAGAAATTGGCTTGAGATCAGTGGATTGATTTAAATGTGAACAGGAGCTTTATATCAGGCCCGATGTGTTCATTTCAGCAATACGCTCCTTATGGAAGGGAGTCGGGGTATAATTTCGTTGTTAGCTATTTCATGTAATGATGTATTGTGTCATGCGAGTTTTGAGACGGCTTGGTGAATTTCTTATGTGTTGAGGCTCCGCATAGAGATGAGGTTATATAAGCAGGATGGCTCTTGAGATTCAGATCATATATCGCACTTCAGTTGTGCTCGAGTTTGTGGATTATAGTGTTATATGTCTCCCCAGGGAATGGTATTATACACTTAGCGTATTTATGACTGATATTCAGTATTTTGTTGTAATGAGCAATTTAGCTTGATGTACATCTGCTTATATGAGTTCCATGTGTGGATCGGGTGGCACGCCGCCATGGGTATGTTATTTGGATCGGGTGGCACGCCGCTATGGTTATATTGTGTGGATCGGGTGGCACGCCGCCATAGTTATGATTGCTCAAATCGGGTTGCACGCCGCAATAATGTGATGTTCAGTACAGTTCCCCATATCTGTTTATTGTGTTCTATTTCCTATTTTCTGAAGGAAGCTCATATTAGCTGTGCGCCCATGTCGCATGTATGATTCACGAGCGGGGTAATTGAAATTCCTTTACAGAGTTCATTTTCCTTTTTGTATCGCATTCTAATTGGTAGCCTATTGTCACGTTGTGGCATCATATGAGATTTTGGTCATGTCGGGGTGGCTTATTGGCTGAGTAGTTCGTACTGGGTGAGACGAGATTGTTTGATTTAGGATCAGTGCAATCTGATTACATGAAATATATTAAGGAGCAAAGATCATTATTTGGTTCAGGATGGGGTAATGTTTCTTGTCAGAAGTATAGACTCAATGATTGGTTGACTCGGTAGTTGATTATGAATTTCTGCACATCTCTTCCATTGTGGCGGCATTGTAAAAGTTAGAGTAAGTCCTGGGTATGTCATGGGGTGCAATGGAAGCATCAGATTCGTGGAATTTTGACTAAGCTGATAAGAAAATATTATTGTGGTCCGGTGAGTAAAGTGATGCTAGGTGTGAATTCAGTAAAGTTGTGCAACCATGTTTAGGTACAGCGTGTAGTGATTGATATGGTGATCTTATGTTGGAAACAGGTCGGGTATAGAATTCCGGATGTTGGAATTGGGCTCTAAGGCTTATTTGCTTGAATAAGAGGGAATATCTTCAGAATTGATCGAGCTGATTTGGTCAACTAAGTTGTGGTAGCACGAGAAGGTGCATGAGAAGTTAAACAGTTATTTCAGACTACTTCAGTGTAGTTCTCAGCACGTTCGAGGACAAACGTATGTTTAAGTGGGAGAAAATGTGACGACCCGATTGGTTGTTTTGAGCTCTAGCAAGTTGTTCAGCAGTCTAAGGCCATGAACAGCTTCATTTCAGGTATTATCTTGTACGCGTGGTCGGAATTAAGTTTCGGGAAGTTCAGAGTTGACTTGGTAAGAGAATTCTTATTTCGGAAGCTTAAAGTTGAAAGAATTAACTAGGATTAGAATTTTGAATAAATGACCTCAGAATCGGGATCTGAAGGTTCCAGCAGGTTTGTATGATGATTTCGGACTTGGGCGTACGCCCAAATCGGGTTTTGGATGACCCGGAAGCGTTTTGGCGCCTATTGTGGAAAGTAGAATTTGAAAGAAATTTTATAAGTTTGGGTTGAAGTGCATTTCAGTAATATTGATTTCCATTTGGGATTCCGAGTCTGTAAGCAGCTCCGTATGGTGATTCTGGAGTTGGGAGCGCGATCGGAAGTGAATTCGAAGGTCCGTAGGTCATTTTGGAGCCATTTGGCTAAAGATAGAAATTTGAAGGTATTTGAGAAAATTCGACCGGAAGTGAAAATTTTGATATCGGGCTCGAAATGNTGGAGCCATTTGGCTAAAGATAGAAATTTGAAGGTTTTTGAGAAGTTTGATCGGAAGTGGACTTTTTGATATCGGGTTCGGAATCCAATTCCTAAAGTTGGAGTAGGTCCGTAATGTCGAATATGACTTGTGTGCAAAATTTGAGGTCAATCGGACGTAATTTTATAGGTTTAAACATCGAAAGTAGAAGTTGGAAGTTCTAAAGTTCATAAAGCTTGGATTGGGGGTTGATTCATGATTTTAGCATTTTTTGATGTGATTGAGGCCTCGAGCAAGTCCGTAATGTATTTTGGGACTGGTTGGTGTGATTGGTCGAGGTCCCGGGGGCCTCGGGTGTGTTTCAGGTTGTATCGCGCTCTTAGTTGATGTTTTAACGATGTTTCTTTGGACATGAAGGGGTGCCATATTAAGAAAATGAGCTCCAAATTAAGTTTTTATTGAACCATTAGGTCCGTATCATAATTTCGGAACCATAGCAAAAAGAATCGTCGAATTTGGACATCATATGAGGGAGTTATGCTCATTTCCGTGTTAAGAAAAGTGCTGGTTGCTGTCATAACCGCAGATGCGGAAATTTTCTGCATATGCGGAAATTTTTCGCAGATGTGGAAATTTTCCACATATGTAGAAATTTTTCGCAGATACGGAACAACAGATGTGGAAATTTCCCGTAGATGCGGTCAAATTTCCGCAGATGCGGAAACTGCTAGAGGTAGAGAGGTTTCTTTAAAAATCAAAGTTTGGCTCATTTTCACTTCATTTCTTCCATGGGAGCCGATTTTGGAGCAACTTTGGAGTGCCATTTTCATCACTAAGCATGAGGTAAGTGATTTCTACTAGTTTTGAGTATATGCAAGGTTTATATATGGATTTAGACGGAAAATTGTAGAAAACTTGAGGTTTGAGGGAAAACCTAGAAAACTAGTACTCTTAGATTTTGACCACGATTTTGGGTATGGAATTTAGAGAAAATCATATATTTGAGTTCGTGAGGCCATGGGTAATCTTTATCTTCGAAAAATTTTGGATTCCGGGCACGTGGGCCCCAGGGCATTTTTGTCAACTTTTTTATCGTGGTTAGAAATTGTTATAAATTGGATTATAATGAGTACCTTAGCATATATTAATGGGTTTAAATAATTATTGGCTATTTTTGGAGTGTTGTGCGTCGATTCAAGTCTTCGGAAGGGCGCGAAATGCCGGTTATGGATATTCGAAGCGAGGTGAGTCTCCTTTCTAACCTTGTAAGCGGGAAATGTCCCTATATGTTAATTAATTGGTTATGTGCTCCTATTTGTGGGTGCTACGCACGTACAAGGTGACGAGAGCGTAGCTACTATTATATTTAAGTCCGGGTAGTTTAGGACCCAAAAGCATGCTATACTTGGAATATTTGTAATCTTATTGATAGCTCGGATTGCTTAAACCACATCGAATTAATAAATCCATTCTCAAAAGGATTTGACTTCGTTTCTTAAATTGTTAAAAGATAAAGTGGCTTTTATTTGAATAATTATTCCCGGTAAATTCTTAATTGGCTATTTAAGAATGTATTTTTATGTGTACTTGCGTCACATGAACGATTCGCGATCAGGGTGATTGTTTATTTTATGTTGACCACGTGGCATGGATAGTTCACGAGCGGGGTAATAGATGCATCTATGGTTTGAGTCGTTCGCCCCTTGGCAGTGAACAATTTACTTTTATGTTGGATCGGGTCGTACGTCCCACGGTGATTATTTGCTGTGATGACCCGGCCAGTCATCTTAAAATTAACTCCCCGATCCCCTATTAACTATTTTTCCTAAGTTCATTTCTGCTATTTTGGTTTGCCGGGACGTTCGATGTTGGGTTTCAGAGAGTTTTTGGACACTTAGTCCCTAAATAAGAGCTTAAATGTTGGAAAGTGGTCCGTAGTCGGAACAGTGTGAAGACGGACTCGGAATGGAAATCCAATGGTTTCATTAGCTCCGTTAGGTGATTTCGGGGTTGGCAGTGCGATCGGAATGTGTTTTGGAGGTCCGTAGCTGATTAAGGCTTGAAATGCCGAAGTTTGAGTTTTTAAAGTTTTCGGTCCGATAGTGAGATTTTGATCCGAGGGTCGGAATGGAATTCCGGAAGTTTCAGTAGCTCCGTCATGTCATTTGGGATGTGTGTGTAAAATTTCAGGTCATTCGGACGAGGTTTGGTTATGTTTTTTATCGAAAGCGTGTTTTAATAGAATTCGAAGTTATTAGGCTCAAATCTTTGATTTAACCAAGTTTCCGATGTTATTTTAGGTGGTTTATGAGTTGGTACAAGTTTGAATAAGGTATTAAAAGTTATTGGTGCTTTTGGTTGAGGTCCCGGGGGCCTCGGAATAATTTCGGATGGTTGTTGGGAAGATCGGAGAAGTGTGCAGTAGCTAAAGCATTTCTACTTTTGGTATTTTTGCATCTGTGGCTTAGGAACCGCAGATGCAGCGCCGCAGAAGCGGCAAAAGGGCCGCAAAAGCGGCTTTGGGTCGTTCCTTCAGGAACCGAAGAAGCAGAACCGCTCATGCGGTTAGTAATCTGCAGATGCGGAAGCTGGTACGTTAGTGAGAGTCACAGATGCGACAAATGGTCCGCAAAAGCGGGACCGCAGATACGGAACTTGGCCTTTAAATGAAAGTCGCAGGTGTGACTTCTTGTACGCAGATGCGGTCCCGGGACCACAAATGTGGAAATAGCAGGTGTGAAATATGAAATTCGAAGGTTTAGTTTCAAAAGTTGGAAAATCAAATTGGAGCTCGGGAGAGGGCGATTTTGAGAGGGTTTTGAAGAGGAGATCATTGGGTAATGTTTACTTAATCCTTTCTAGTTATATTCCATCAATCTTTAGTTAATTTCATCATTTAATTTTGAAATTTTGGTAGAAATTGAGGGAAAAGTTCTTAGACCTTTAGTTGAGGATTTGAGGGGTCATTTGGACTCTGAATTCAGTGTTCTTGTTATGTATAGACTCGTGAGAGTACGAGGGTTCTGAAAATGTAAAATTTATCCGATTCCGAGACGTTGGCCTGAGGGGCATTTTGGTCATTTTACCTAAATTCGCGGCTTAGCTTTAAATTAAATAGTAGAATCAGTTGCTTGAGATGTTATTTATGATATAAAATTAAATTTAATAGATTTGGGCCATTTGGAGTGGGATACTCGTGGCAAACGTGTAGTTTGAAGTTGATTTGGAGCCGGATTGAGGTAAGTGGCTTGTCTAACCTTATGTGGGGGACCGACCTTTCCCTTTAGGATATGTTATTTGGTAACTGAATGCCTGGTACGTGAGGTGACGAGCGCGTACTTGAGCTAATTGTTAAAAATTTGATTTGACTTTGAATATTTAGACTGAGTTTCTTTCTTATCTGCTGTGTCTTTATTCGAAATTATAGATTTGTGTTAGCTAGAAAAGCATGCTTAGTCGTTCTAAATTGCTTATTTGCTCAAGTTGCTTTGTTTGCATTACGTGAAGCATGTTAGGCTAGAACTACCTGTTGCCTTGTATTTTTGAGCTTTATTTCCGAATATCTCCGTGGTGTGACTGCGTATTTTACATTGGGACTACGAATGTGGGATTCCGGTAACTCCCCCCTTGTTTGTTTACTTTGGGACTACGGGTTAGATTCCTGGTATATCCCCCAGCACATTTACTTTGGGACTACGGGTTAGATTTTCGGTAGATCCCCCTTCACTTTTACTTTGGGACTACGGGTTAGATTCCTGGTAGATCCCCCTGCACATTTACTTTGGGACTGCGGGTTAGATTCCCGATAGACCCCCCTGCACATTGATAGTTAGGCTACGGGACAGTATCCCGGGAGCTCCTTGGGCAGTTGATGAAAGGGACTACATAACGGTATCCTGGGAGATCCTCGTTGTTGGTATTGAATTTAAGTTGTTTTACTCTGTGTTATGTTATTCTCTGAATGTTAATTGTTGTCTTGTGTAACCTGTCTTACTTCATAGTTGTACCCATTATTTCTGTTTATTTCATACCATTGCAAGACTTGTTATTATTATTGTTCTCAGTAGGGCCCTGACCTTCCTCGTCACTACCTAACCGAGGTTAGGCTTGGCACTTACTGAGTACCGCTGTGGTGTACTCATGCCCCTTCTGCGCATGTTTTTGATGTGCAGATACAGGTACTCCATCTCAGGCACACTATCCTTGAGGCAGGGAGAGCTACGGAGACTTCGAGGTACATCTGCAGCGTCCGCGGACCGAAGAGTCTCCTTCTTTACTCTATCTGTAGTAGTTAGCCTTCTATCGTACTCTTGTTGTAGATATCTCTGGAGATTAGAGCATTTTTCAGTACTTCCTCTAGCTTGTGTTCCCGTGAGTTTTCGAGTTTTGGGGTGATATTGTTGACTTCCGCATTATCGAGTCGTATATGCCGAGCGGCATTTATATACAGTTTTCTTTTAGTTGTTCAGTTTTAATTAATTATTCCGCAAAGTATGTTATTTTTCCGCATTGTTAGGATTACCTAGTTATAGGGACTAGGTGCCATCACGACATGTTCACGGAGGGCGAACTGGGGCCGTGACATTTGCGCATGCTGGTATTGTTACCTTGAACTTATTAAAGTTGTTATTGCCTCTTCATGGCTTGAAAATATTTGGATAAATAATGAAAAGAAAATTTTGGAAATTTCCTACAAACGAATTAATTGTTTACTCGTTTCTTTCCATTGAATTAAAAATTATGTTTATAGAAATCCACGATTTAATGTATTATTGACATCATTATTGGACCACTAGTAAGTGTCGAAGTCGACCATCTCGTCTCTACTTCTTCGAGATTAGACGGGATAATCATTGAGTACACGTTGTTTTCGTGCTCATACTACACTTCTGTGCTTTTTGTTGCACAGGTTCATGTGTTGTTAGTGGCCTATTGGGCGTAGCAGCGCGGATAATTCTGGGATTAAATGAGTTGCATTGTTCAAGGTGGCCCGCAGCTAGTATAGTCCCTTTCCACCATAATATATTTACTTTCTTTCCACTGTATTTCGGACGGATGTCACATTTTATTTTTGTCTTAGTAAATGCTCATGTACTTGTGACACCGGGTTCTGGTATGATTTTGAAATATTTTGTATTAATTGAGTATTATTTAATTTGAATTGAAGCAGTTATCTTTCTTTTTATTTATAAAAATTGAAGGAAAAGCTTAATTTTCATGATTGTTAAAATGAAAACTTCAACAAGTAATTTGGTTGGCTTGCCTGACAGAGGTGTCCGGCGCCATCACGACCCGTAGTGGAGTTTGGGTCGTGACAGTATCAATAATAGGAGTATAAATATTATCGTATTATTTTTCTAATTATTTGAAAATATGCTAAGTCTAAACGAAGAAGTTCTTTTATTATCTTCCATAAATCTATACTTTTAGTAATTATTATTTAGTATTATGTGCAATAAGCAATTAATTTTTTTTCTTTTATTTTCGTATAGAGTTTTGACTTTAATTTTCTTATAACTTAACTACATGACAATTTTAATTACATCTTGATATTGTTAATTTGTTGGTTGGCGTTATTTTATTGTAAATATTTTAAATTCTAGGTTTATAAATTATGTTTTCAATTGCGTGATATTATCCATATAAAATATTTTTTCTCGTAATAATTCAAAAAGTTTTCTTATATCAAATTTAAATGTCTAATCCTTCTATATATCTACAATTATATTATTTATTTACAAAAAAAAAATCTCTAGCTTTTGTTCTTTGTTTATTGTTACTTTGTTACCCGTTACTTAATATGGTTACATTATTACTTAATTTTTCATTAGCTTGTCACCTACTTTATATCTTTATATGCTACTTTTATTATAATGTATTATAATGAATATGGTTTTTCTTTCTCTTAAAATAATCTTTTTATTTATTTTTAATCTTTCACTTTATAATATTTGAATTTATCAATAATATTTTGATTAATTATTTATTTTTGCTTTATTTTATCATTTAAATTAATTCAAAGTATAAATTCTCTCACACTATCTTTATCCCCTCTTTCTAAATTATTTCCACTAGTAAGTATGATATTTTATTTAGTATTTTATTCAATAATAGACAAAAATAAAAGTGCATATGATCAAACTCTATAGTACTTCACCAAAATATTACGGTATTTTTATTATTAAACTTCTAGTAATTATTATCTTTGTTGAAGCTTAGCCTTTAAAAAAATTATTTTTATTGTATACTTGTTTAAAATTCAGAAAACTTAGTCTAAAACAGATACTTTGGATTATCTATTATGAAATAAATAAATTATTAAATATATCTACATTCTGAACTTTAGGTTAAAACCTTAAAATATATTCTTCAACTCATTAAAAAGTACTGAATTTTTAAAATAAATTAAAATTGCACATAGATTACGGTAGGGTATATTCTTCTCACTCGATATTAGAAAAGGAATCCAAATACTATTGATATCAAAATTCTTTACTTTCCAAATAAAAAATTTCAGTTAGAAAATATTAGTACATTGATTGAGCTTTATTTTTTTTAAAAGAATTCTAATTTCAATTTAATTTCAATAAATGGAATTCAATATATATATATATTCTTAAGTGATATTTTCTTATTTGAAAATCTCCCATAAGCTCTTTATTCTTTAAGATTGCCAAGTGGCTTTATAATATCTTGCCACTTAGCTAACCACAATGCAAACTCTATATATATATATATATATATATATATATATATATATATATATATATATATATATATATATATATATATATATATATATATGTGTGGATTTATCGAGAATTATACATAAAAATAATTTAAGAAAATCTCTTTCTACTAATTTATCATTAGTTACATAGCATGGAAACAAGAGGAAAAACCTGGAAGAAAAAGAGGTTAACTAATATTAGCAACACCAAAAAAAAAAATTAAAATGATGAAAATAGATAGAATCGTACGGAGACTTGGATAATAAAAAGAACAGGTTAAACCAACTCAAGAAAAGATGTAAGAAGACAAAGTAGGTCAGTAGGTTAGAGATTTGGAGTTAAAATTAAAAATAAATAAATGATAAAATAGAATTATGGAGTAATAAGTAAGGGCATAATTAGAAAAGAAAATAGGAAATGATCCCACTACACCAAATCGTTTGTTTCATAAAATGGGGCTTTTGATTGTTCTAGAACAATGAATTTAATAATACAATACAATCAATATTAAATAAACAATCAAAAAGAATATTGTTTTGGGATAACAATACAATGAGATACAAGGGTAACAACCATCCAAACAAGCTGTAAGGGTATCTTTGTTTTAAAAAAGACCTTGCAAGCTTTTCTGTTCAATACTCGGCCAAAGGACTGCATAATTACCACCCCACCAAATATTTGAAAGGAGAATACAAATTCAGTTGACGTATTATTTCGAATCAAATCATATGGTATTTGATTTGCTTTAGAAGGTAAAGAGATTAACATTTTAAAAAGGTAGTCTCTTTGTCAGTTAGAACCTGAAGTACCAACAACAACAACAACAACACTAATCGGTATATTTTCACATATAGGGTCTGGAGAGGATAACGTATACGAAGAACTTGCCCTACCTAATAAAGGTAGAGATACATATTTGCAATAGAGCCTCGGCTTAGAAAGGTAGGGAGGAGAAGAGAAGAAGGAGAAAAAAGAAGAAGAAAAGAAAGAAAGAGAGAGAAGAAAGGGAGGGAGAAAAGAATAAGTAGTACCAAATAGTAACAACGGAAACCCTAATCTAATAATAGACCCAATAATTTATAAGGAGCGGAAATTATGCAAGTAAGAGATCTTGAAATGAAATTCCTAACCATAAAGCTTAAGTAAGTTGCAAATCCCTGCAGTTATTGGATACATTCTTTTAAATGAGACATAAATCATCAAGAAGAACGACTTCAATAGAAAAATGGAAGATTGATCTTCCTTCACAAAATCAACTTCAGTAAAGTCAACCGGCAAGAATGAATTCAACTATTTTGAAGGGACAATTAATCTGACATAGGATTAAGAACACTACCAAAAAACAGCACCGCGCCTGTTGCGTCTTCTCTAATCAGGAAGAGAAACGGATGATCAGCAACAAAGTCTACCTCCTTTCTTGCCGTCCTTCCCCTAGTAATCATAGCAGCAGTTGCAGCTGCAGCTTCCGTTCCCTCTTCATTTACCTCAATAAAGGACTTGTGGAAAACTTTATCAACAAACAAGTCTTGAGCGTAATCCGCCATTTCAGTGAGACCACTAATAAAAGGTGCTATAACACCAAGTCCTTTTAGAACCTCAGAAGCTTCAATCCCAAAACATATCTTGAACTTAGGGAAAAGAAATTTGCCCCACTTTAACTCTGTCTAATGGAATATGTTGATCTAAGAATCCAGGTTCCGAACTAATTTTGTCCAGTAATGTTGGTAATCCATCGCGGGCATTTGGAAGAAATAAATACATACTGAAACATCGCTTTCGATCATAGCCTTGTTCATAAGGAAGCTTTAATACTTTAAAACCATCAAAGGCCTCCACGTATTGCTTCTTTTGGCTGGTCATGAAGGGCGCTTGAACAGATCCTTCGTTGAGGAGATGAAACTAATCGTCTTTTGTATCTGAAGCATTGAACTTCTCATACCATGCTCCTTTGAAATATAATGCATTGGCCAAGATGATCGATGTTCTGTAGTCGACTGCACCGGAAGGAAGAATCTCTTTGATGAGACAATTTGTTTTGTCTTCAGCCCACTTATTGACTTCAGCACGAGCCTCATCAGCCTTGATAAAAAATTAGAACAAACAGCGAATATAAATCAGCAAGCTACTACCAACTAGCAGATATAATTTACATTAAAAGACAAAAAAATATGCTTTATACTGCATACTAGATTCGCCAACTCAATTTATGAACTAGTATGTAACATCTTTTCTTGATCTTCCTATCATGAGTGGCGGACCAAAGATTTTATATAAGTAGGTTCAGATTGATATGACGATAGGCGAAAATAGGCATAACAAGCAAGATTCGCTAGCTACTCTATTTTTAATGTCAAGCAGATCGGATTCAGTTGTTATTATATATTAAAGTTTCTTCTGTTTTAGATGATATTTATATCTACATACCCTACAATTTTGTGATGAAGCGAGTTTATATGAAGCCTCTTGACACCGTGTAGGTCGGCCCCTGCCTATCGTTGATGAATGTCTAAAGTCTAATATAAGCAAGGGCGGCGTTTGTACCTAAATAAGATTCCCGTACATTACTTACTAATTTGAAAAGATTCTGTCAACAAACATCCTGATCAGCATTTTTTTCAGCATATACGCCAAAGGGTTTATCAAAATTTTGCTCTAAACATTACATCGAGTTGCGAAGCCAGGAATTTCCTCGAGGATGTTCAAACTTGAAAGAAGTGAAAAAAAATTTCCGACAAAGCGCGTTCAATATATGTTATATACCTCTAAAATTTAATATTTTACCTAATATATGCAGTGTAACTTTTCGATGAAAGATGGTCAATTGACCCCCTTTAAGACATGTAGCTTCGCTCCTGATTACATCGCATTAAATCCGTACCTCTATGTTAAAAAGGGAAATCTTAGTATTCGAAAGGTAAATTCTTTTGTGATGTACTTATCTAAAGTTAAGATGTTAAAAATAGATGATTTGATTATCAGCGCCGGACTAACCTTGTGCAGAAAATCAACAGAACTGCTACCAGCCTTAAAAACATTGTCCATAATCTGTTTGAAAGAAGGCTTAAAAGACAGAGTTTTGTCAATCCAAACGCCATGAGCTATGGACAAACGAGGACCTCCATAGGGGCTGCCATCGGCAAAGATATCAGTGATGACCCGAGAAGAAACATAGTTAAGTTCTTCAATGGAGTTGAACTTGAGAAAAGACAGCAGTTGGTCCAATGTGCGACCTTTTGAGCCAGCAGCAATCATACCAAGAACTTTTTGAATGGAGAGCGGGGACAATACCATGTTGGCATTGGGCTGACGAAATTTGCTGAAGAATACATGTTTTGCAAGCATCAAAGAAACATCCGTTTGCTTTAAGATTGAACCATAGAAATCCATATTGTCAAAAATACTACTCCCTCCAATCCAAAATAAGTGATTTTTTTTGGATGTTTTCACACAAATAAGAAATTCACCTTTTAGTATTAATTAGTAATGGAATTGACCATATTAACCTTTACTATCTCACATAAATACTCTTAACACATATTCAAATACTATTTACTCCAAGAACAATGTAGGAAAAAAATAATTAATTCATTCTTGAAATCTGGAAAAACCACTTATTTTGGACCACAAGAAAAAAGCCAAAAAAATTACTTATTTTGGATCGGAGGGAGTATATTCTGGGTGAGTAAAAACTTGGAGATGCTCGGGTTTTTCTTTTTTATGTGTTTTGATATAATCGGATTCTTGACATAGAAGTTGCTAGCCTACTTTAATTAGGTTTGTGTTAATAGTATTAGATTATAATTAGATTTTCTTTGATCCTTTTCTTGGAGGAAAAGTAACTCAATTGTACATTACCTTATATATGAGTAGTTAGACAGAAGAATTAAGGAACCGTTATATATATTACTAATAAAAGAAACTTAATACTCCATCTGTTCCCGTTTATGTGAACCTATTTTCTTTTTGGTCCGTTCCAAAAAGAATGAACCATTTCTAAATTTGGTAACAATTTAGCTTAAACTTACAATTCTACCTTTAATGAAAAACTTTTATAACCACACAAATACTCTGGTCCTCATTTGGATTTGTTTAGGACCACAAATTCTAAAAGTCTTCATTTTTTTCTTAAACTCCGTGCCCAATCAAACAAGTTCACATAAATTGGAACGGAGGGAGTACAAAAGAAAACAAAAAGGTTGTGGTACAATACAATATTTCATTACGCTTATATAAAGCACAAATAAAAGTATATTAGATGCCAAAGATATATTGTGAGACCTCGTAAAATTTTTGAACTCAAAACCTAGTAACTTGTGGTGTCGGCTCCGAATTCGGACCCTTGGTAGTAAACTAAGCTTTTAAAAATCAAAAGAATCAAGTTTCCAGAGATTGTCATTTATGCGATCCAGAATGCGGTCGCAGATCAGCTATGCGGACCGCATTCCTGCCGCATAGTGAAACAGTAGATTGGTCAAAAATGATGTTGAAAATGCGGTCCATTATGCGACCGCATAATCAATATGCGGGCCACATAATCGTCGCATAAAATCCTCAAGGATTTGTGGAGGTCAATTCTGCGGTGTAAAATGCGACCGAATAACAGGAATGCGGACCGCATTCCTGTCGCAGACTGGAACAGACCTTAAGACTTTTGAGGGCATTTCTGCGGTCCACTCTGCGGACCGCATTTCAGTTTTGCGATCGCAGAATGCGACCGCAGATCTTGCCAGGCTTCTATTTTTTCCAATTTTAAAACCCGACCCCTTGTTTAATAAAATACCTCAACCCCCCTCATTTTAATGACATTCTGATCAAATTAAGAGAGATGAAGAGAGGATCTTGAGAGAGAAAACTCATCTTCTTCAAAAATCTTGTTCTTCAAAGCTATCCGGGCCGGGGAAATTCAAGCTTATCTTCATACCCCTTTCCCTACAGGTAAAATCCCTAACTTTTCCCATTGAAATTCTGTTTTAAATTAAGGGGAGGGGGGGAGTCTCATGCGTAGGTTTTTGAAAATAATGGTCGAACTCATTCATGCATGCCTTTCTATAACCTAAAACCTAGTGAGAGTAATGGGGTGGGAGCAAAGACTTGTGCAAAGAAAGGGTTAATGGCCTAAATATGTTCGGGTAGTGATTGTGAACCTTGAATTCTAAGCTATGTGTATTAATTTGTGCACTATATTGACGTTGCTAGATTTCGGTGAATTTGAAGTAAGAATTAAAAAGGAATTCGGCTCCAGGTATGTATGGCTAACTTTAACCTTTGTAAAATCGCCATGTTTGGTGTCCAAACACTTAGTATGCGATATTTTCATGAATTAGTTGTGAAGTTAACCTCTCGTGAGCAGTATGTGTTTGCTTGTGTACACCAATTGTGAATTCTTGTAAGTATTGTGCCTTGTGTATTGTGTTGTAAGAATTGTGGAATAATTGATAGAAGAGAATCGTAATTGGTGAAACGGAAATAACTGTGGTAACATCTCTTGTGGTTGGTCGTGTAAAACTATTGTTGTGATCTAAATGGTACAATGGGCTATTGGTAACATGAAAACGGCATGGATAGTCATATGAACCCTTTGGCAAGTTGTGTTGTTGTTGTTATTGAAATTTGTTGTTGTTGCTCTTAGAACCTGTTGCTGTATCTTTGTAAATTGTTATTGTTGTGGTGTTGTTTGTGGACTGTGATTGCTCGGTGGGATCGGGTTGCGGGTTATGGTGATAAGGGTGGCTGAGGTAATAAGGGCGACCGAGGTAATAAGGGTGGAAAGTGATCGATATCACTATTGAAATGAAATATAAAACCATTGTGAAATTGAAAATGTGGAAGTGATGATGGGGACAGGAGAGTTTGTCAATTGTTTGCCTTTGATTGTTTTCCTTGACTGTACTCAATTGTTGTTTCTCTCAATTGTTTATTACTTGTGTATGGCTTGAGGTTACTCAGGGTAAGGTTTGTTATACATACCAGTACAATTCAAGTGTACTGACGTCCCTTTTGCCGGGGACGCTACATTCGTGTTATGATTGTAGGTGGATCTGTAGCAGGTACTCCATCCCACCGTTCGTAGCTCTCCCTCCGTCTTCCATCAGCTTTTTGGTGAGCCCCATTCCCCTCGGGGCCCTGCGTGGCTTAGGCCGCTTGTTTCCGTAGTTTTATTTTGCTGTTGTGTAAGGTATAGCCGAAGCCTTGTTACCGGCAATTACTGTATTATCCTGTTGTACTTTTAGAGGCTCCGTAGACAGTGGATGTGGGTAAAAGCTTAAGCTTATGTATATCCCCGTTTCTTTTGTTGGGCAACGAATTAATAACTTCACTAACTACTATGTATGTATATTTTGCAAAAGGTGTTTTAAGTTAATTATATGGTTAGTTCTTGCAAATAATGAGTAAGGAAAACATGGGTTAACGCGTAGGGTAGGAAAGACACCCAGGTCCGCTTGGCTGGGGCTTCCCGTTCGGACGCTGGTCATGTCCCTCGAATTTGGGGCGTGAAATATATGAAGTAAGGTTTCATCATCATAAGGGTACAACAACAACAACGACAAAAAAAAAAGTGTAATCCCACAAGTAGGGCCTGGGAGGATTCTACCTTCAAGAAAGCAGAGGCGGTTTCCGGAAGATACCTAGCACCACTCAACTTAGTCCTAATAGATGATAAATATATAATTCTCTGCATTGACTGCAAATATAACACTCCTCTCACAATGCTAATATAAAGCTTTCAATCGTCCATGCGATAATTTGAATTCAAACATTCACGTAGGTTAACCAGCTAGAGGATTCATCACACTGCCAATGAATAACACCGCACCAGTAGATTCGTCTCTTATAAGGAATAGGAATGGATGGTCCGCAACAAAATCAATTTCCTTCTCAATAATCAAGGACATGGTCATTATTACAGTAGCGGTAACAGCTGCAGCTTCGGTTCCTTCCTCATTT